>WEIS01034397.1:0-12427 GCA_013389965.1 Todus mexicanus
TGGACTCTCTCAAGCAGTTCTGATTTAGTACAGTGATGTCCAGAGTTGATAAAGATAATGCTATCAGCTCATTAAGGTGGAAGTAAGCATGCTTAAACGGAACTAATATCTTGCCCAAATACCTAAAGCAAATGGAAGGTCACAAAGATTTATACCATAAGGGATTTGGAGATTGTGAAATGTTCTAAAAGACTTTTAAATACTTTGTCTACAGAATTCTACATTTCTGAATAGAACTGTAACAAGGGTCCATTCCTCAGTTATTACGCAAGTAGCATAAAACCCCCAAACCAAAAACCATTTCACGAACAAGAATATTGGAGGGAACACTACACAGAACAAAAGGAAAATCACTTTCAGATGATCTCCCAAAAGAGCAAAGCGTGTCAGCAGCAGAGGTTTGCTTGGTCTTTAATCACTGCTGAAATAACAGCAAAGCGTGCTCAGTGATTTAGGATGGTGCGACTTGAGATAAGCAAGGACAAAAGAGTAAAGAAAAGGGGGGGTTGATTTAGGATGGTACGACTTGAGATCTGAAAGACAGACTATAATTTTTAAGCAAGCAGCTGCGTTAAAGCAATAGACAAGGAGGAGGCCCATAGGGTCATCCTAACCCTGTAGAGCAGATAACAGGACTTCAGAGACCTGAAAACCAGCCTGGAGCAGCTCTGCAGTTAATGAGGGATGGAGACTAAGTGTTTTTCACCAAAGGTGAAAAGTACACCCTGAGGAAGACTTCATGCCTTCATCAGAAGACCACCAGAGGGGACCCAGAGACCACTACCACATTTAACCGCGCATGCAATGCAGGGGTGGAGATGATGTTAATGAATTCTTAGAATTTAATGCATATGTATGTGAATTCCAGGAGATGTTATGAGTATGTATGTAACAGTTCGATATATGGAGTTCTAGTGCTTGTGATCGGTGCACATGTTAGGAGGAGCTATCCCCCATGCTGTCTGGCTCCGCAGTAAAGAATGCCTGCTTAGTAACACTTAGCTGTTTCCGAGTTTTCTCCGTTTCACCACCTTGCCCCCAGCACCACCCGCAGCCTCCCAGGTCCTCCTGGGCTGGAGCCGTCCCGAGCTGTGACCCCAAAACCGCATCCCTGCGAGGTGGCCCCACTCTGGGCCTGGAGCAAAGCCTTGCGGGTCCCCCAGAGCCGCAGCACCGTCCTCCCCTTACCCCGCTTCGCCCCCCAGGAAGTGTGACCCCAAGCCCTGGCACATGACACAGCCCTGAGTGCTCCACAAGTGTTGATTTTATTGCCCCGCTCCACGGTGGGAGCCCCGCGACACCCCGAGGCCAAGCCAGAGGTGTGAGGAGCTGCCGGGCACCGAGGTCTGGGGAGGAGGTAGCTGGTGCTGGTGCAGTTGTGCAGCTGAACTGTGCGAGGAAAGGCACCAGGACTGAGGTGGTGCTGGCAGAGGGGGGCCGCAACTCCAAACACCCCCTCCCAGGAGAGAAAAAGCCTGTTTCAGTGCGTCATGGCCTGGCTGAGCATCCGCAGTGTGCCCCAGCGGTGCCAGCTGCTCGCCAAGCTGACCAAAAATGGTAGGGTTATGTTTTCATCCTTTTTCTAACCAGTTTCTTGGCCAGAGAGCCTCCTGCGCTGGCTGGTGGAGGAGCTGGGCAGCGCAGGTTCATACCTTTGTGGTGCTGCCCCCCTCCAGCTGCCCCTAGGCTGGGCAAGGGGCAGCCAGGGCACCCTGGAGCCCCTGGGCAGCGCCTGGGCTCAGCCCCTGGGGCAGGAGACGGGGACAGAGCCTGGAGGTGGGGGGTTGATTTTGGAAGGGCTTCATGGGGGGCACAGGGAGGAACTCATTGCTCTGCGGGGCTGAACTCGTAGCAGAAGTTGAGGCTGCTGGGGGGCTTTGGGACGGGAGGGGGGATGTCGGGGATACTGATGTTCTCCAGGTCCAGCAGCCGCAGCTTGAGCTCCATGGACAGCAGGATGTCGAGGTCCGTCTGCGTGCGCTCGCTCGTCATCTCCTTGCCCAGGAGCACGTTTAGCCCGTCCGTCCAGAGGCAGAACTGAGGAGCAGAGTGCGAGGGGCTCCAGCATTGGACCTGGGCAGCCAGGGAGCCCTCCCGGCAGGCCCCTGGAGCTCACCTCGTAGCGGGTGGGGGCGATGAAGTTGAGGCAGTATTCCTCCACGTCATACACGATGGAGAAGGCCAGCTCTAGGACGTCCTGAGGGGGCAAATGGCTGCTCAGCTGGACCTTTTCCAGCCCTGCTGAGGTTCAGAGCAGGAGCTGCCTCCCAGCCTCCTCCTCTAGAAGACCCGAGAGGTCTCCAGTCTCAAGCCATGTCAAAAAACACAGTCCCTGAAGCCACCCAACCCACCATAGTCCATGAAACCACCCAACCCATCACCATCCACACAAACCCACCAGCAGCTAGGGAGGGGAGCAGGCTGGGCCCCCTGAGCAATGTGGGATGGGAGATGCTCACCTTGTTCTGCTTCCCGGAGCTCTTCTCCTTGGTGTGTGGACACTCCTTCCCCACCAGCAGCATCTTCATATCTGCCACAGGAACTGGGGCAAGCAGAGGAGCTGTGAGCACCCTCTCTCCTCACCCTTCTCCCCTCTGAATTCTCCTCCCCTCTCCCTGTGTCCCTGTCACTGGGAGCCCAGCAGCACTGGGGGCTTTGCAAGCCCAGCCCAGCCCAGCTGAGCTCCCAGAGGTCTCAGTCCCACTGGCCCAGTGGGCACTGGGCCAGGCCGAGGGACACTTCCCCACCTGGGGCACCCCCAGCAGAGCCCCCAGGGGTGGGCAGGGGCTCCTCTCCCTCCCTCCCTCCCTTCTTCTTTTCCTCCCCATCACCTACTCTTCTCAGGCAGGCTCTCGATGGGCGGCGGGGGCACCCCCTCCTCCAGGTCCCCGTAGTGCAGCACCTTGCGGTTGGGCGACAGGCGGCAGAACCAGAGCTTGTCTGTGGCACAAGGGCCAGGGGGTACACTCAGCACCCCCGCTGAGCACCCCTGCCCCTGGGGACGGAGCCGCTCCCTCAGCAGCACAGCCCCTGGTGCCCCCCACCATGGCCCAGCCCACCCTGGGGAGCTGGGCACGCTGCTCCCCGTGTCAGCTGTGACCTCCCTGGGGAAAAGGGACATTAGGACAGGGGCTCCCCCGGTGCTGGTCTCCCCCGGGCTGACACTCACCCTGCCTGCGGCGAGTGCTGATCTTGCGGAACAGGGTGCCCTGGCAGAGGTGCAGCAGCCGCTGCTGGCGGATCAGCTCCAGAAGCTCCGGCTTCAACCTCTCCCGCAGCTCCCTAGGGTGACAGCCGGCAGAAGAAGACCATGGCCACTTGACCGGGTGCTCGCTGACCTCCCCAGCCCCACGGTGTGCCCCCCTCATCCCCTTCAGCCCCCCATCTTCAGCCCACTCACAGCACGGGCGCTGCCAGCGTCTCCTCCTGGTGCAGCCGCTCCGTCTGCCGCAGCTTCAGGATCTCGCTGTAGTTCAGCACATTCACTCTTGTCTTGAAGAGCTCCAAGGAGGTGGGCTTGAGGGCCAGGGTCCTGGTGATCTGCTCCCGCACCACCTGCAGCACCTGCGGGGCCCAGGATGTCACCCCCAGGTTGGTGATGCTCCCCAAAGTCCCCCAGTTCGTGCACAGCCTGTGGCCCCAGCTCCCGAGCGTCCCCTGGCACCTTGTCAAAGTCCTCCTGGGTAGCACGCATCTCCTTCCAGGTCTTGTTCACCAGCTGGATGCAGATGCAGAAGAGCTCTTCAAAGAAATGATCCTGCCCGAAGAACATAGGGTAAAAGGCCTGAGCCGTCTCCGAGCCTGCGGTGAGAAGGACAGATGATGCCAGACTCCCCACAGGGGATTCCAGCATCCAGGAGAACCAGTACATGTCCCAGCCCTCCCTCCCCTTTCCCCTTTCTGGTGTGGCCACACCAGAGCCCGGTGACCACAGGTAGGCAGCCCTGGCAGCCTGTCCCCTCCTCCTGCCAGCCGGGGGGCAGCGGGGCAGGGAGAAGGACACACATACACGGCTCTCCGACGTGCAGGATCTCGCAGAGGATCAGGGTGAGCTGGATGCTGCTCCGTGCGAAGGGACACTCGTGTTTGTCTTCCCGGCTGCTGTTCTCAAGGATGAACTGGAGGAGAAGGTCATTGCCTTCTGTCAAATGGGCCATGGACTTGGAGGGCAGCCCCAGCAGCGGGGCTCAGATGTCCCATGCTCCTCCTGAGCTTCTGAGTCAAGCTGTCCCCCCAGGTTAAGCCATCTCCCCAAAAAACATGGGCACAGCAGGATGGAGTGTGAATCGTAGAATGGTTGTGGTTGGAAAAGATCTTAAAATCCTTGAGTCCAACCATTCCCCCAGCACTGCCAGGGCACCACTACCCTCTGTCCCTCAGCACCACATCTCCACAGCTTGGAAACCCCTCCAGGGTTCATGGGGACTCCACCCCTGCCCTGGGCAGCCTGGGCCAGGCCTGGGCAACCCTGGACAGTGGGGAAGAAATTGTTCCTCAGCTCCAACCTAAACCCTCCTCTGGGACAATCTTAGGCTTGTTCCTTAGGAGCAGAGCCCGAGCCCACCTGGCTCCAACCTCCTGTCAGGGAGTTGTGCAGAGCCACAAGGTCTCCCCTGAGCCTCCTTTGCTCCAGGCTCAACACCCCCAGGTCCCTCAGCCGCTCCTCCCCAGCCTCCTGCTCTAGCCCCTTGCCCAGCTCCGTTGCCCTTCTCTGGACACGCTCCAGCCTCTCCAGGTCCTGCTGGGAGTGAGGGGCCCAAAGCTGAGCCCAGGATTCAAGGTGGTTTGGCCAAGGACAGGTCACAGGGAAAAGAAAATAAGGTGGAACTCCACCAGCACCTCTGTGCCAGGGAATTCTCTGGGCGAGGGTACTCACCCTGCTGTAGGCGTTGGGGGTGTGCTTGGAGAAATACACCATGTTGTCTAGGGCAAGGAGGCCTGGCGGGGTCCGACAGAGGTCCTCCGCTGGGTTGCTATTGTTCTAGGAGGACACAAAAGGATGCAATTTAGCAGCCACTGCCACGGGAGCAGAAGGCAGGCCCTGCATGGTGACCCATCAGCATCAATAGGGACACCAGGCTTAGGGGAGCCATCGGAAGGTGCCACCAAGGCCGGTTGGCAGAGCTGGTGCGGGGCTTGGGAGGAGATGCCGGGGCACGCACCATGAAGCCCAGCTTGCGGAAATCCTTGGCGCACAGGGACCGCCGGCGCTCGCTGCTGGCCGGCGCCTCGCTCTCAGACTCAAAGGCAGCTTGGCGCAGAGAGTGGAGGAGCTCCCGCTGCTCCTGGAGGCACAGCAGAGAGGAGGAGATGCTGGTGAGCTGCGCACAAGGAGGTTCTCCCAGGACGAACCAACAATGACATCAAACGTGCTGGGTTCAGCCAAAGGTGAACCTTCACCCGCCTCTACTTCCACAGGTGGGAGGTGCCAGGACCAGGCTGCTCACGGACCTGTGAGTAGGGATCCATGGAGGTCCTCATGCGGCGCTCGCACAGGTTGAGACTGACAGATTGCAGCACGTACAGGTAATGTGCCATCTCGTCCCCCAGCGGCTCAGAGCTGTGGATGATGTTCTACAGGAGACCATGAGTGAGAAGGTTCCCTCAGGCTGCTGCTCCCAGTTCCTCCAAGCCCAGGGCCCGACAGCAGGAACCCAGCAGGTCCTACTGCTCGAAAGGGTGTTATGAAGCGGGCAGGTCCCCTCAGGGATGGGCGAGAGCTGGGCGTGCTGACCTGCAGGCAGCCGCGGGTGCAACCCTGGGTGTGTGGGTGCCAGCGTGGAGCACCCACAGGAGGCAGCAAGGGGTGTGGGACACACAGGCAACCCTGACAGGCATGGTCACCAGGGGCTGAGGGGACGGAGGATTAAGCACAGATCAGACCCTTGATGAATGTAGCTCCTCACCTTGTGGATAAACTGCCTGATGTTCTTCTCCCTCAAGTAGTCCATCATGTCCTAGGATGGGAAGAGGCCATGAGATGTTCCCGAGCTCCACACACCACTCTCTCCCCCCTCGCCCCCAGAAAAACCCCTGTGTTCCCTTTGCAGCGCCCCCATCCCCACTAAGCTTGGCTTGAGGGTCACAGGCAGGGTGGGGACAGAAAGGAATCATCAGTCTCAGGAGTGACACCAGTGAGCAGGAGACCTGTCCCCAGCTGCCACTGCCCCAGCCCACCCCAGGGGGGCTCAGACAGATCCTGTCCCACCGGGCTGCCAGGACAGGTTGTGTCCATCAAAGAGAAGACACAGTGTGAGGACTCTGACTTTAAACGTCTCTGGGCACCTCTCACAGCCCCACCATGCCCCAGAACACAAACACTACAGCAGAGGACCCGGCTGCCCAAGACCCCATCACAGGGGCCCAGCTGTGATGGCCCAGATGTGCCAGGAGCTGGGTCTGGACCATCATGGTCACCAGTTGTGATATTTCTCCTGTCTTCTGAGGTCTCGCCTCACCCCAGAAGCTTCTCCTGTCTTTGAGGTCTTGCCCAAAACTACTCCCCGGGGTGTGAGGCAGCTGAGGCCTCTTAGCAAAGCACCCCCATGACAGGGGTGCTGTGGTTCTTGGATCGATGCCCACCACCCTGCCACCACCCGTGGGCACAGAGCAGCCCCTTACCCGCCTCTCGCTGTCGGTGGCCGCCAGCAGCAGCGCAATGAGCAGGGCCATCGCCTTCAGCTGCAGCTGGGTGTTGGTCCTGCAGGAGGAGAGGAGGAGGAGGATGGGGAAGAGTCACCAGCTCTGAGAATGGTCTTGCCCTCCCCAGAGTCCTCCCCCACTTCACTGCTGGACCCCACTGCACAAAGCTGGGGGCCCCAGAGAGGTCAGAGCCCTGAGGGAGCAGCTGCTCCCTGGGCAGCCTGTTCCAGTGTTCCACCACCCGATGAAGCTGAGGGACCCCCCCAACCTGCAGAGAAGAGACAACTGCTCCGAAACACACCAGGGAGGGAGAGGGAAGGAAAAGACAACGCTAGAAAAGCAGCATGTCAGCTAAAGAACCAAAATATCCAACCAGAAATGGCCATGAGTGGAGGAATCTCGCCTGGAAATGGGCTGTTTCCAGGGGGGACAGGACAAGCTGCCCCCCAGAAGCTGCTCAGGAAGGGACAATAGAACATTGTGCCAGGGATAATCAGCAAGACCCAGAGAAACCCCCTCCAGCTCCTCATCCCCACCACTCTGGGATGGGGAGTAAATGGTGCTTGGGTCTCTCCACTTACACCTGCAAGTGGGTGAGGAGACGATCCAGTGTCACTTCTTTTTTGACTAGCTCAAAGAGGAAGCGACTGGTGGGTACCATGTTCTCCAAGATGGACAAGGAGAGCTGCTGGACGGATGCATCCATTGCAGTCATGTTGACGTAACTCACGATCTACGAGATACCGAAGCAGCCGTCGTTGGCAGGCTGAGCCTGGGTGATGAGGGCAACGGGGAGCCCCAAAGCCACAGGCTGTGGAGCTTGCAGAAAGTCCTCACCTTCCTGATGAAGGCTGCACTAAGAGTCTCCCAGGAAACAAAGTCATGCTCCATCAGCTCTGTGAAGGCCTTCAGGGTGTGAGCCAGCATCTCCCCTGTGCTGGAGGGACAAATGAGCACAGACACTGAGGATGGTTCCAGATACCCTGGTCACCACCGTGAGACAGGAGTATGGTTGCACGTTGGTGGGTACATTAGAAGCCGAGAGCAGGGAGCAGGAGAGAGAGAGACTGTTGGGTAAGAAATTGGACTCTCGCTTAGTCATCCCAGGAAGTCGAGGCAGGGGAAGTTCAACAGCTTCTGGAAAGCTGTGGTATCACAGTACAAAGATCATGGCAGACAAGCCCTCAGGAAAGCCAAGCCACCCCAGATCCCTCCCCCTACTTCCAAGAAACGTGAGCTGTACTGCCTGGCTTTGGGCTCCACATCCTCTGTGAGACAGGAGCTCAGAGGAGATGCACCATCAAGTCCTGGAGGAGGCAGGCAGGCACTAGTTTGGCAACCAGGGTTTCTCAAGTTGCCCGCAGACCTCTCGCAGCTAAAACCTCAGGGCAGAGGTACTATTTGGGGTGGGAGGAGCAGGCTGAGAGCATCACAGGAGGTCTCCTGGCAGTGAAACCCATGAGGCTGCAGATGATCCAGCCAGCAAAGGGATGGGAGGTTCAAGTCTGGGCATATTCATGAGGAGCCAGGACCACAGACCTGTAGGGACCTTCTCCCAGCTGCCAGCGTGTGGAGACCCTGCCACCAGCACTGCTCTTCATGCCACAGCACAGGGACCGACAAGCCAGGGACACCGAGCCCGCTCCAAAACTCAGCTTAGAGCTCAGGTAGCATTAGCAAAGGAGAAGTCAAGAAACAAGGAAAATCCTTTCCTGATACTCACCCCTTCCCTTCTTCCACAATAGAGAAGATCAGTTTCAAGCCATTCCTGTTGATGAACTCCTGAGCAAAGGTAATGTCTTGGGAGAGGCTTGCAAGCTTCTTCAGCGAGTCAGTCTTCACATCCACGTTGTTGCTCTGGATCCCGCTGTACAACCGCTCTGCTTCTTGGTCCTACCAGGAAGGAAAGAATCAAGCCAATGGGGCTCATCAAAAGACAGCGAGAAGTTTGGAGAGGCTGGAAGAGCTTAAGCAGTTTTGGAAGGAGGTTGAGGCCAGAGCAGCCCTGGTGAAGAGCTGGGCTGAGACAGAGCCACCAGAGCAGAGACCGGGAGGAGCTGAGGAAGGAGGTCAAGCTGGTGTGGCGCTAAGAAAGCTCGATGAGTCGGCCCCCGCATCCAAAGCATCTCAAGGTGATTTAGTTTCTCCTCAAACTCCCCCAAGCTCTGCCGAGGAAGAGTGAAGGTTGAGCCAGGCCTCCTCCCTGTGTCATCTCTGCTGGGTCTAAGGCACCGAGAGGAGCCATCCTGAGCCAGAAGTCACCGAGGAAAGCAGCAGCAGAGGGCTTGGAGCACTGCATCACCCCGTCGCAGAGGGACATCCCACCGGAGCCCGCGGCAAAGGAGACAGGGAGAGGCAGAGGGAAGTACCGGGGAGGTGGTCAGCCGTAAAATGCTCCCGTTCTTAATCTCCCTGCGGTTCTGCAAGGAGAAAGGCACCAGTGAGCCGGCGAGCGTTGTGGCGGTGGGGCTCGGGAGGGGTCAGGGGGTGTCTCACCGACTCGGTGATGTAGGTCTGCCGCCCGTCTGCGTACTGTAGGGCGTAGTGCTCGGCGTTGGGTAAGCTCCACCTGTGGTGATGGGCGGCCGGTCACAGCCCCGTACGTACGGCTAGTGCCAGGCAGCCCTGGGCCAGCGGCAGCCCGGTGGTGGGCTGTCACGGGCTGTCACGGGCTGTCACAACCTGGTCACAGGCTGTCGCGACCCAGTGGCCACTGTCAGGTGTGATACTCACGCGTCACAGACGTCCTTGAGCACCGAGGCAAGAGGCTTGGTCTGCAAGCGAGAGGGTGGCCATGAGCCGGGCTCGGGGGTCCGGACAGGGAGGGGTTTGGGGGTGCTGGGCCGTACCTGCTGGAGCTCGATGAGCTGCGGGATGGCTCCCACCATCTGGATGGCGATCTTCACCACGTCCTTGGGTGGCGGCATGGCTCCCGTACCGGCGCCGCTCGCCACGGTTCCCCGCCCCACCGAGCCGCAGTTCCGGGTCGCTGCGGCCTCCGCCGCTGCCTCCCCGCCTCCCGGGGGGCCCCGGTGCCGGTGCTGGGGCCCCGCTGCTGCCAACACCGCTCTCGATGGCGGACCCAGCCCCGAGCAGGCCCGGCCCCCTCACCTGAGCTGACGCGAGTTCGGCAGGACCCACCTCCTGCCGGGAAAGGGCCCAGCCCCAAGGGGACAGGCGGCACCCCGCTTTTTGGGGTGCCCCAAAGAGAGACGCAGGCCACGGCGGAGCGGGAAACTCTGGCAAGTTTTGTCTTGTTTGTTTATTCACGTCAGAGAACACTGTACAAATATTACAGGCGATTTTCTTTCCTTGCAAAAAAAAGTATAAAAATAATCTTTATATACGAATCCAAAGTTCATTTGCAACTGTAAATTTTTCTCTAGGTTTCCTTTTCCCAAGGTGGTCTAACCAGCGGCGAACGGGAACACGCGGAAGGAGGGTGAGGGCCAGGCAGCACACGGAGAGCTCGAGCTACACCAAAACCACGAAGCCTTGCTAAGGTGGGCGCAGGACCAAGGATTCCAGGCGAAGCAGGGACGGTTTGGGGTCTGGCTGTATGCAGGCTGGAAGTTCTCGCCTCATCGGGGTCCCACCCCATGGCTGCCCAGCAGCGGCTGCCACATTAGAGTCCCCTTGTTCCTCTGGAATCCTTCAGGCTTTTCCCAGAGGCCACCGGTGCTTCGGGGCTGCAGAGAGAAGCAGCTCTTCTGGAGGAGTCCCACACAGAACAGGATGGCCCGAGGAGACACCTTGGGAACGTGGGTGCCAAGCACATGCTCTTCTCCATCTCTGAGGGATCCAACAACTGGAAGCTCCAGGCTTTACAACCCTAGTTGCTGGTGCTCCAGCTGGTTCTGGGAGTTGCAGGTGGTGCAGAGCTCAGTGGAGAACTTAAAACATCAGCTGGTCATCCGATGGCTGCAGGGGACCGCTCTGCACTGGGCGGCCACGCTCCTGGCCTGGACCTCTCCTCGGCAGTTTGCGGAGCAGGAAAGGCAGGAGAGCTGCTACCGCCGTGCTGGCGGGGAGATGTGCAAAATTAGGGCCACTCAAGTACAGCATCTGACCAAAAAGCAAAGGTGGGGCTTGCAAAATACAATACAAATCCATCAGGGCATTTCATCGCAGGGTCCAAGGCTGATATGGTTGGACCACCCTTGGGAACCCCGGAGCAGTGTCCGTTACAGCAGGAGGGATGAAGAAAATGATGAAGAGAATCTCACGGAAAAATTGTGTGGAGAAAGCATCGTGCTAGATAGTGACCTGCCGCAGGATCAGGAACTGGGAGCGTGGGGACAGACACCGGAGGAGCAAATGCAAATATACAGAAAAGCCTGATCCCGAGCAGATGCTGAGAGAGGAAAAAAGAGGGTGAGGGGGGGAAAAAAAAAAGAACTATTTTGACAATACCTATGTAACTTGTCACAGCAAATTACTACTGAATTGTTACTGCTTGGTCGCCTTTTCCACAGCTGAAGGTTCAAGTGCAATGGTTGCAGACGGCTACTGGCAATGGGAGCAGGCACGGGTAGACCCGGAGTACCCCACAGACACCAGCTGGGGCAGTCTCAGCCTTTCAAACATCTCTTCACTCAGGCAAAACCAAATAAAAATTAAAAACCAACCCCATACTGGCACCTCTTTAGCCCCTTAGAAAGAGCGCAGCTGCTGTCCCGGGGGCTGGAGCTGGTGGGCTCAGGCGCCAGCAGGAACCAGCACCCTGCTGATGCCCGAGCAGGGGAAGCCCCAGCTCCTGGGTCCTACTAGGAATGCTCAGCTCCTGAGTCCCACCAGGAGGCACAGCTGGCTACAAAAAGTGCTTTTTCTTGTAGAACATACTAGCTTGGTCTGGAGTCACTGGAAGAAATGGACACTTGGGTGCCATTTGTTTCTTTTTTTTTTGTCTCCTCGGTGTCACTCAGCAATAACGACCGCCCCAATCTGAACTGCTCACGTTGAGAAACCCAACTGACTACCTCCGGGCTTCTGAAGCGACCACGGCATCAGGGCTCCTTGTAGCAGCTGGTACCTGGGAGGTGCAAAGTGCCTCTAGGAGTGCAGGAAAATACAAGGCATGCAGAGTTGAGGAAGCTCAGAGAGGCACGTGGGCAAACTCTACGGGTGAACTGGGAACACTCAAAACACAGACCCTTTGAAGTGAGGCCCAGGATCCAGTGGAGAGAGAGAGAAGAGATGCGGCAGGGGCAAGATGCACCTTGAACGGGCACCAGAGGAAGAAGCTATGGGGAGGCTCCTGGCCTGCAAGTTCACATCTCTTGGTTCTGAGTCTGTATGAGAGCATCTCTGAATCGCTCACTCACAGAGCTCAAGCACAAAAGGAATCCAAAAATAGACACTTTCCAAAGAGTTACAAAACAGTCTGTGTTTGCGAGGCTCACAGCCGCGCGGAGCTCAGAGGTTGAGGACAGGCACGTCGAAGAGGTCACAGACGCCTTCGCTCTCATCCAGGTTGTAGATGTAGTCGTGATCTCCAGGTGGAGGGGAGAGGCGGAGCAAGGGAGCAAACACTGGGGAAGGACAAGCCCATGGTTAGCTACAAAGCTCAGCACTCCCACCCTGAGCTGAAAGCCCACTGAGCTGCAGAGCCACGAGGAGGCCACCTCATAGAAAGTCTCTGAGGCTGCTACAGATCAGCCTTGAGATGTGAAAGAGACAGGGCTCTCCTGGTTCTCAGATCTCTTGCAGGAACTGGCAGGACAGTGAGAACAGAGTCTGTCCAGAGCCCAGGAAAAATAAGGACAAGTCTGCAGTCACAAGGCTG
>WEIS01034398.1:5886-16255 GCA_013389965.1 Todus mexicanus
AGGGGCAAAGGGGGGAAAAAAGGGGGAAGGGGGGAAAAAAGGGGGAAAGGGAAAAGGGAACAAAGAGAGAGGATCCATCAAAATAAAGGAGAATTTTAAGCACATTAAACTATTCTGATCACCTCTCAGACGAACCGTAAGTGATACTTCTATTCCCAAAATGATGAGTCATAAAAACCTTAAATGGCTCCAAAATTCCCTAATTTTGCTCTGGACAAGACTGAGAGCAAAGAAATATGCTATAATCTAAACAGCGAGCCCCTCGCACATTTTCCATGCATCTGAACTTCAATGATCCCAACTCCATTAGNACAGGCATTAAGGACCCACAAGCAATAACCTCCTTCCCCTCACAGCCTGAAGTTTGCCATTGCTCAAACTTTTGCGTAACTGAAGTTCTCCAATGTACCTGTTCTCATGCAAGCCCAGCACTTGTTCCCTCTAGTCACAGCTACACAGCTCAAGCACCCAACAGACCTCCTCAAAGCTGGTACTTCCCCACCATTACCCACCTCACACCAACCTACTGGCCATCATTGAAAGCAAAAAAAACCCCCACACATATCAAGGAGGAGTGTTAATTGCATATGATAAAGGGGAGGGGAGCGGGGGGGGAGAAACGGCCCCACAGTCCCCAAGTTACTCACCGTAACTTCCACCAGCTTTCACCTCCTTCAGAAGGGGAGCCTGACAACCGGGCTTGAAGGCTATCCTTGCCCTCGGCCAACCTCTCTAGTCGGGTGCACATTTTATTACATTTTTTGGAATGAGGAACGTCTTCAAAGTGATGCCACAAAACACTTTCCTCTCATACAAAGCTGAAACACCGCACTTTTCCTTTTTTCTTTACTATTTTGTGCTGCTTCCTCCCCTCAAACATGCAAACAACTGTTTTGCTCTCCTAATGTCTCCCAAATCACCAGTATATCACTTCCACCTGAGCCAGGCTTAACCAGCTGCAAATTATCTTCTCTATTGCCTGCACTAGAAAAAGCCCTTCACATTTCAGACGAGGTTGCAGGAGATGGCTGTACCAATCTACCCACTGCCTCTCCTGGTTCCCTCTCTCCCTTATGCCAGCATTTGCCAGACAGCTCGGAGACAATTCAGCTCATCACAGCAGCAGCAAATATTCACGTCTTGCTGGTTCCATTGAATGGTTACGGTTTACAAAAGAGCCAAACACAAAAGACGCAGCAGCAGCAGCACACGATGGGCCATGAGACCAGTTCTTCCAGCAGCAGCTAACAGCCAGGTTATGAATTCATGAGAAATCCAGGGCCATGCTTAGTAGTGTCATTGCCAGGATCAAAAATACTCGTTAGCGAACAAGACTTGCTTGGGAAACACATTTTTGCACTTACAGCTCACACCCTCAGCTGTTCCCTGAATATCATAACGCTGCCTAGAGGCACATCTACCAACTCCCTCCGTGGTATTTTACAAGGAATGACCCACGAACCACAGAGATGTTTTAAACTCCCAAAGAGGCTTACACCTATAAATCCCAAAGGTTAGAAGCATCTTGCAGCCTTGAGTGTGGCATCGAGCAAGGGAGATGACTCAAGTCTTGTCTCTCATTTGCTACACTGAGCGCTAAATACCCTTTCTTTAAAACGAGAATCTTGCATTTGCAACTTTCCACCAGGAACCAACCAGGAAAATCAGGGGGCAAAGGGGCAAAGAAAGGNTCTTCCGGTTAACTCCTTGACAAATGTTATTGGGACTACAGATTTGCGAGGAGGTTATGGGGATATGAATTCCTACCTTCAGGAAAATAAAATCAACTTCTAAATTGGATGGAAAGAAAGAATTAGCATTAAACCCCAGGAACTTCTGTAACCCAGTTCCAAACTTAAAACAGTTGATAATGAAGTCCCCAAAGCAAATATAAAATTAGGCAATATCTAATTTAATACAGTAACACAGCTTGCTTTAGCAACTAAGTATAAATGAGATCAATGTCCATACACTCCATACCAGGATTACTGGGGGAACTTCACTTATTATTTCTTTTACAGCCTATTGAAGCTAAATAGGTACTTATTGATGACACCTGACACGGCAACTATTTCTTTGGTTTTAAAAGATTAAAACACCTCAGGTGATGCTCCTGAGAATAAACAAGCAAATAAAGAAATAAACCAAGAGCATCCTCACCACTTCCCTAAAATACTAATTGTCCTCACTAATTCTTATTTCCTCAAAGGAGTAAGAGCTGAGAGTTACCAGAATTCAATACTTTGCTTAGACCTTCGGAGCTATTAAGTTCCAGGTAAATAGCTGTGGAGAGAAGCAATTCCCAGCCTATTTTGCACTGACAACATTCCTTACTTTCCAAAAACTAGAGTTTTCAGACCTAGGCCTGCAGCTTTCCCCCACTATCATTTAGAGCCCTACCGTCTATATAGCCTCTATAAATGCTGTGCCACATGGTAAATCAAGGAAAGCACAGCGTAAAAACCATAATTTTTGGCTATGAACTGCTTGTGATATCCACAAATGCCACAAAGTATATCTGAAAGCAAGTCCTGGAAGACAGTATTAATTTTAACCTGAATGTCAAAACATTACAGTCCTAGACCATGCTACATCTACCCTAGAAGAGCAGTCCTCACGATTTGGGGGTGATGTGACAGAAGACTGGCAGATGCCAATCTTTTTCCACTGAAGAAACTGGGGCAGCGATTCACAGCAGGTTGATCTAGTACCTCCACACAGAACTAGACCGGATTCAACGCCACCTCAAATAGATGAGTCAACAAATCATTAGCTACTTCACGAAGACAAAGGCGAACATAGTTGCAACTAATCAGTTCTTACACACATGATACGTCTCTCAGCAGAAAGATGCACATTTGAAAGTTGAAAGAGGGTCTTTGAAAGCGGAAAGGAAGCTTATGCACAATTTACCTAGACCAAACACTGAAGCAGTAAAGCGAACAATAAGCAATCATTTACATAAAAGCCACATTAAGAAAACCGGAGGAAGCATGTTTGCACATTTTCAGATGTAACTGGAGCCAGAGACAATGTGTGAAGGGGAACAAAAAACCCAACCCCACAGCCTAGCTTCATAAAAGAAACCAAGTTTTCCAGTCTTTGTAGAAAAATGAAGGAAGGAAGATTTGAGGCTACTTTCCCACCCCTCAACGGCAACATCATTAGCAAGAAAAACTGCACCTTCACCATCACCTCCTTCCTTATTTTAGCATTTGCCTACATTCTGCCCATACCAGTTGGCTCTATTTCCCACTTGAGCTAATGCTGTAAAACACAAGACATCCATTCAATTACTGCTCTTCCCTTGTGGTTAGAGGGGTGCACAGCCTTCACTTGCAGAAACTCCTACTTCAAGGGATATTGTGCAAGAGCACAAAACTAAGTCTGGCCACTGGATTGCGATACACTAGATGGGGAGCAAGGGCTACGGCAATGAGCAGAACCCAATTGCTCTAGATAACATCTTGTCATCCACCAGAAGCAGACGGCAAGACAACGTGGTAGCAGTCAGGAGATCTGCCGTCACCGATGGATTTGAGGTGTGTTCTCATCTCTGAAACCTACATCCTATGGCAAGACAGTCAGCAGTTGGCTGCTCACATCACCAGAGCTACAGATGCCCCTCTGCTGCAGGGGCGCGGAGACAGCCATCATTACATTACCTGTGCCACATTATCAGCAGCCTCTCTCCTATGCAGAGATCACTTATGCATCTAGAAGCAACTTCAGGGAAAGAGCTCCCGAAAGCGTAATCTTCACCTCAGGTGGGACCCTTTGAGGGTGAACCAGGCAGGCAGGACCACTTCCAAAATGTACTAGCTCATCACTTCATTAGCTGTGTGCACCGAATCCATGTCGCTTCCTTTTAGCACAGCCCCTCTGCCCTTTCTCTCCCACCCAAAGCTCCAGTACTAGCTCCTGCCAAAGTGGAAACTGGGAACTGATCCTGCCGAAAACAAACGTGGAAAGAATAAATTGTTTTTATAGTTTATTCAGTTTGAGAAACAAATATACAACCAAACAGTTTGGGATGCTAAATGGCAATTCAGAAGCACAAGAAGCTTAGTCGTCATCAGGCAAGACTGGAGATAAGTCACGATCCAGCACCTCAGACAATTCCAGGATACATCACATTTCCAAAAAGCTTCTTACCTCTGAATACCTAATTTATTATACAACTATTTTATAGAAGCTCTCAGTAAATACCCTGGCAAAAAGATACAGGCCAGCTGAATCATGGTCCTTCATTCCCTTGCACGAGGCTGACTTTCTGCTACCAAGCCAAAAGAAACACGTGGGGCTACTCAGACCAAGTGGCTTTTTACAGTCTACTTTCTTTACCTAGGAAAAATCCAGTTGAGAGGCGCTTTAAACTAACAAACTTCCTCCGAAAACCAAATTCATGTCATTTAAAAAAAGAGCAAGCAATCCTAATGTGTATGTCCTAATAGGTGTATATATATAATCCCAAATATAATCTTAAATATGTGTGCAAGTGTCATGACGCTGTCAAAGCCACCCTGTGCAAATCCAGTTGAAGAAAGAGCACGTTACATAATAGATGCTTTTCACATAGACACTGTAACCTATGCAGAAATACCAAAATTTATAGACACGAGCAAAACTCAACGCTTAAATTAACTTCTGATAACGTTCAAGGCCTGTTAATACAGAATTAATTCTAACTATTAACTAGACTAGTGATAATTCACTGGGAGTGAGCAAGAGAGAAACCGCCAAAAGCCACTATATCAGTAAATATCTGCCAAAATACAAAAAAGCAAACCCAGTATCGCAGCCAATGAATCCTACAAATCCTGGTCTACGTAAGACCTTAAACCAAATGCTCTAATTCTCATCTGTGGTATTTTCAGAGCGGGTTGGGGAATCTGACACACAGGTGATAGACGTACGTTTCAACCCGAAAGGGAATGACTCGACACAAACGTAGACTCTGCATTGATCAGGTCTACAAGGAAGAACCTGTGTAGGAAGCCTGGCCCAGCACAACGCGCTAGACCTTGACTAGAACCACCTTTTAATAACGGGTAAATTCTTTCTCAGGCTTTTCAGACCAGATTAAGCCTTGCAGGCTTTTTGGGAACAGCATCACGTCTCGTTCTTGTACATGAGAAACAGTCAGCAGAAAGATCACGTTGAGTAGACTTTGACAATAAAATAGTCAGCCTTTAAAAAAAGAAAAAAGTATATATTTTACAAAAGAATGTTAGTAAAGCAGGGGAAAAGGCTGCAAAATTCATCTATCCCGCTACTGAGACACAAGCCAGCCACAACCCCCAGAGCACACCCTATACAGCTCTGTAGCCCTGCAGCTACACAGCCTGTACAAATCAAATGAGTATTAACTGGGGGGTTTTTATGAGGAAAAAGTACCCACTGATTATTTTTCACAGAATTTCGGTTATTACTTTGAGTAAGAGATACATATTAGAGCAAAAAGCCGAGCCAGCAATTAAGTTCCATGGGACTCAGTATTTGGTTATTTTCCTCACATAAACTGCTCTAGTGCTGCCCGGTTTCAGAAAAATAGTACCCAAGAACAGAATTAGAAGATTATTGTTAAACTCACACTATGTATACAGAGTAAAAATACAAATCCAACACTTCTACCATTAGTTACTAAACAAAAGTTAGACCCGGCCTCAATCACTTGTGAACAAAGTTTCTGTTTGCGTCATTCCTCCGCAGGGCGAACAAATTCCCATGTCTCCACAGATTTTTACTTGAGCAGTTGATGAATTAATGCCTTTGAACGCAGACTATCCTCACTCCAAATCTTAAGTCAACGAGAAAAGATATCAGCTAACTAAAGAGCGAAGCATTTAACAGCCACTAAGCATTCACTCGCAAGGCAAGCGGAGCAACCAGGAGAGCTTGGCAGTTGCACGCTCAGCGGTGCCCATCAGCAAACTGCACAGCCTTGGAAAAGCCAAAGTTATCTCCAGTCCTGGTGGATTTTGGAAACGAGCTTCTTTAAGAGTCTAAAAATCAGTTCACTGCTGAGAGTGGAGCCTCAATACGGACTTGAACTGCGTTAAGTTTAAACAACGTTAAAAGCAGAAGTGAGACCCTTAAGGTTTGGGGGAGGGGGGGAGGTTCCCCCTACAAAAATAAACTGATTACAAGTGGTCATATCCAGATTAAGAACAGTCAGCACACAGTAAGAGTGGTTCTGGCCAAATGCACCAGTGTATATTTTTTCTCAGTAGCCTCAGAAGTACTTTATCTCCTCGATCTGTGCCCTGGGAAGCGGCCCAGGCCAATGAGCAAGTATGCACCTACAGAAAGCTGTTCTGATTAGTAAATGTTCTGGGTATACCTGAAGATTAAAGAACACCACTTTACAGCTCAATTCACCACAAAGTTCCAGCTTCTTGTTTGTTAGAAAAGGAAAAGTAACCAGAAAAAACTCCAAACAGTTTGGTCCAAGTCTGAATACCCTGTATTTGAAGCCGTTATTTCACCTAGAAAGCTAGTAACTCTGGTTCTGGCTTCGGTATCAAAACCCATCAGCAAAATCTCAAAACCCCTATAGTTTCAGCACTTAAAGAAGCCAAGAGCTTGTTTCTGAGTCTCAAACTCTGAAAGGAACGGCTTCCCATTTTCCTCATGAAACCTCTACATTTTGGCATCCATATTCCTCTTCCAACCAATTTCTCACACACAAACCATTTACCCTGACGCGCTTTTCAGTCACAACTCTGCAGAAGCAGAGGGTAGATCGCAGTATCCAGAAACATCCTCAAGCCATCACATCTGGTAACCACAGGACATCAGGACTTTACAAAGAATCACTCTGGAAGGACAAATGCTGAACAAAGCAATTGCAAGATTTCACAGCGGTATCTCCTAGAGCACATTTTAAAGGATTCTGGATGGATGTGGAGCTGCAGTTACACATGACATGATGCCATTTATACTTCTAGACCGATGGCAGCCTACTGCCTATTGCTTGTGAGTCTCAGTCAATAGAAATGAGAAGAAAAATAAACAAACCTCCCTGCCTCCTGCCCAGTGGAGCAGCTTTCCTGATCTTGCTTTTATGAAAGTTGGTTTTTTGCTTTCTGATGCAACGTCTGCTTCGACTATACACTCTAAAGAACATCAGTTCAAAACGGGTATTTGGAGGATCCCACAATTAAGATGAGAACAAATCCACTCCCAGACGCAGTTACATCAGCCTGAGGTTACTGCCTTTAGCCCACCCGTAGCTACTTGTGCTCTGCTTGCTGCTCTTACCACCCACATCAACGCGCCAACTGGCGAAAACCGAAGAACGCCCTCCAATGTATTGGAGGTTTTATCAGCCCAGCCAGCTTAAACCAGTTTGCTAGAGGTCTCTGCTAACCCAGGTCATGTTGATGGAGAGGTACGGTTCCAGAAAAGCTCAAGGAAATTTAAATGAGAGCTCCTCTGGCCCCACCTCCCACCCCCTACCTGATTCACTTCAATGGGAAGCACCATTCCCACCCCCTGACCTGGATGGTCAGCCTGTTCAGAAACACGATCCAGCCAAAATCCAACAAAACAAAAACGCGATTCATTACCAGCCTGATTAACTCCCTGACTTCGCTTAACTCACAGCCACAAAGGCTTCCTTGCCAGCAGGAGAAGATGCACAGTCAGGAGGGCGGCAGGACCACTGCGGCCCCAGTTTAAGCTGCCAAGTTTCTCGACGAGCTTCGGCAAAACCGAAATAGAGCTGCTTCAGAAAAGAGCGGTCACAGCCTCCTTCTCTGCGAGCAATAACATCTGCACAGCCATGAAGTCAGGGCAGCTGATCCAAATGAAGCTCAACACTTTCCTGCACCACTGTTTCCAGTTGGGTCAGCAAAGAAAGACTAAAGGAGGAAAATAGCCCCTTTTGGTGGAAGCATCGACAGAGGTATCAAAGCTGCTCTGGTGGTAATGCACTAACGCAACTGCAGAGGACATGTCAAGTCTTAGCTCGATCGAGTTTATCCCCAGTATTCTCTAGCCAAAAAAGAAAAAAGAACAGAACAAGTAATCTATAATTTTAATATATGTTTGCTGATCAACATAAACTCCAAAAGCAAGACTAAGGCCATGATTTCAGAGTAGTTTAAACCAAGCCTGCCTGACGAGCTGGCAAAATAAATAAGAACATAAATAACCTTTAACCCTTCCCCCCAAAGAAGAACAATGTCAGCAGAGCATCAGATGAGCGCAATAAGTAGGATAGGACTCTAAATTCAGCAATTACACCACCTTCGGCTGCCACAAGAACCTCTTACATGAGAGATTCTGTACAACATCTTTTCTCGAGCGCAGAAGATTTAATTTCTACAGCATTAAGGCAATTCTGTCATTTTTCCAGTGTTATGCAGCTCCACCAATGTTACTAGTGGAATAAAAACGGCTATAGGGGGAATTCAAGAATCCTGCACGGTGCTGTAAAAAGCTCTTACGAACACAAGAGAAAAAACCTACAACAATACGTTTTCCTGATAGCCCCTGTTCCTGGGGAGGCAAGCGCTTTTACACGGATTTTCAGCGCCGTTTCAGAACGTTTTTATCCCACCACGCTCATTACAACAGGAAAGCCAAGTACTTACAGATCGCTCCGACACCAAGCAGGCTACAAAATGTAATACTCAGAAGTCTTGCGAGTTTTAAGAGCCCAGCGTGGCTTGTTGGCTTGTTTTTCTTTCTTCCTAAATGCATAACGCTGTCAGCTACCACTACAAAATCAGAGAGTGTTTCACAATGCCAGAGTGAGAAGATAAACAAACTTGCCTACTCTGTGTCTAGCTCACACGCACCTTCAGTTTCCACACGTTTGAGAGGAGTAATAAATGCAGAAGAGTAACTCCCAGGCTGCAAAATAAATTTTCTGCTACTAAGGATTTAAACGGTGGATTTGAATCGTGTTTCACATGTACACCGGAGGAAAAAAATAAATGCATTCTTTGATGTGTTATGTTTGGAGTTCTGCAAATCAGAGTTTTCACTGTGGCTTATAACCCAACACCTTCTTCAATTTCAGATTAACAAGAGTTTACTGTCGGATAATGCAACGTCAAGGGTCTCAGAAGAGTTGAAGAATCACGGGGAAGGATGAACACATCAAATTCATTATTTTTTTTCTGGACTTTGCTCGCCTTATTTTTTATTTCTTTCGTAAGATTTTAGCTAAAGGGGGAAAAAAAAAAGAAAGCAGCATTTCCACAGAGAATTGCCAAGAGATGAAGAAATGGAAAACACACACACACGCTGATGAGCAGAAAAACAATATTGTTCCTCTATGGTAACTATTAACTTCTGCATAACCATAAAGACCGTTTCAGCAGCAACCAGAGATCAATAAGCCAAACAGAACTGATGAGTCAGAAACCCATTTCAACATTTACACTTTTTTTTTGCGTGCGCTACGAGCCGTACCTAGAGTATTTGTAGCCAAAGAGAATGACTGCGCCTTCCATCTCACCCCCTTCTCCTCTCTCCTGGAGGGGCAGAAAGATCCCAAACCCAACCTAACACCTGAAGAGAACCAACCCCAAACCCCTCCAGAGGTGCAAGGAGACCTCGCAGGGCTGTTACAAGTATCTCCTAGACGGGGCGGGCCGAATGAAGAAACACTAACACCAACCTTTGGGAACACAGTAGCGAGCTGAGACCAACCCCAGCGTTCCCTTTACCGTCCCATAAAACCATTCATGAGCAGGTTACATAAATCTCCCGGTCCGGGGGAGCTGGGGAGAGGAGAGGAGAGGAGCTGCAGGAAGAAGGAAGGGGAGCTGTGCTCGGATGGGGATGCACAGCTTCATTCTCCTCAAAAAGCGCTAGAAAGGGAGCTCCGAGTGTTCCGAGGGGGGAGCTGCGCCTTAACCCTTCGCTCCCCGGGGTATTAACCCCTTCGCTCACCGAGGTATTAACCCTTCGCTCACCGACGTATTAACACTTCGCTCCCCGGGGGCTTTAACCCCTTCGCTCCCCGAGGGCTTTAACCCCTTCGCACCCCTCCAGGAGCTGTTGCTCCCCTCCAGCCGCTCCTTTGTGCTGCACAGACACCGGCGGGGGCCACCACCCAGCTAGGGGGGAGAGCCGGGGCTCGCTGCTCCCCGGAGGGGGATGGCGATGGGGGAAGGAACCCACACGGACCGTTCCCCCGCCGCCTCCCCAGACTTGGCAGGGCAGGATCCCGGGGAACCCCACATCAAATTCCGGGCCATACAAAAGCGCAGGGAGGCTCCGGCGGAGCTCTGCCCGGGATTCCAGGCCTAGGAGAGCACCGGGGAGAGGGAAGGGGGGGAGGATGAAATGGGAGGGGGCATCAAGAAGCGGCGGCTCCCCCGAGGGAGGGGTCTCTCCCCCTCCCCCCCCC
>WEIS01034400.1:7047-32760 GCA_013389965.1 Todus mexicanus
TGTACAGTTTGCACAGGTCTGTAGAAAACCTGAATTTGAGAGCCAACACTGGCTTTTTACACCTCTGTAGCTCATGAGCTACAAACAAGCCGCTGAAGGGAGGTCACATTGCACACCACAAGCCCTACGTCAGGGACCTGGAGAGTTAGACGCCCACATCCAGACTTATTTATAAACCATCTTCCTATAGACCCATCAGGTTTGAAGAGAAGAGCCCTCAGACTTTTGACTCCAAAAAAATTAATAATTTCTTTGGATTCCTTGTTTTGCAACTTTTGATCTTTTAAAATCAAATTAGTGTTTATTAAAGAGCAGAAACTATTCCAGATGAGCAAAACTGCCCCTTCACCCCATCATTTTACAACAAATCATCCTCTTCCCCCATCTGAAATCTTTCTAATACGGAATAGGAAAAAATTCTCAAGTGTTTGTGGTTACAACGGAGCTTATTTTTAAGCTGCTCACAAAATGAGGTAACTTCACTAGCCTGTAAAATAATTATTGCTGTAACAAGGCAGATAATGCCTAAGCAAGATTTCAAAGGTTAGATTTTTCCTAATCATAAGAAGATACTACTTGAAATCTGAAGCTGGTCTTCAGCTGCAGCATTGCCCCGCTTTGGTGCTAACCTAAATAAGAACAGATATTTCTGGTAGTTTCTCACCCAATGTATTTTACAGTTAGATAAATGGAAATTAAATTCTTAATGACAAATTGCGAAAACATGAACTGGATGGTGATGTCCTGCTAGAAAACAGACATGAGGGAGAACTTTATGACCGCCTTACTTCTGCAGTGCTTGCCTTTAAAATCTCTCCTAAAAAGATCTGGGACTCAAAAAGTATCAATTGCCAACTTGGTTACTCCTCACAAAAATCTGACATCGTCAGAATTCGGCTGTAACCGGGACAATGACAACTCTCCAACAATTTACTGTGCAGCAATAAAATAGTCAACCCGGCTGCACTAATCAAACTGTGAAGCAGCTCTCGTTAGATGCCAATCCCTGCAAGAATAACGCACTATTACACATTTAGGTTTAATTAAATGTAATACATAAAATTCTCTTGTCATGAATACAGGTGTCCATACGCCTCTGCTGTACTCACCTTCAATAATTCATATGTTTTTCTCATATCCACTCATTTGGACAATTGATCCTATTGCCCGAGTGTTCTAAGTCATTCATGGGAAAAGATTTTGATACTAATTTATGGGCTAACTAGAATTATAACGCTGCCACCGTAGATATGCAACACTTCGGTAAACTTGTACCAAATGCAATAATTCTGGATGGATAATTACATCTAGAACAAAAACCAAAGAGTGTCCTGATGTGATGAAAGGATTTTAGGAGGGTTCAGCTTTGGATTCTCCAATTCTCATATCATTAAGAGACTCCTGCATGATGAAAAACCTCCCTCTTCTCATTTATCCCTTTCAAAAAAGCTGATTTGTTCCTTTTATTTACTTTTTTGGGGGGTGCATAACCCATACTGATGCATTCTTCACGTTCTCAGTCTCTGGGTGTTTAGAGACCAGGCTACTCTCAGACTCTGGAATCTGGAAGCTCTCCAGAAGAGCTTTGTTCCCTTTCACAGGACTCACCAACTACTGCAGCAAAGTTACCGTTACCCCTTTGCTCCTGGTGTTTTGTAACCCTCCTGTCTGCTTTGTTGCAGGAGCCCAGCTGCAGACACTGCTCTGACCCACCTCAACTCCCACCCCGCCTGATGTCTGCGAAGTAAGAATTGCACTTCTCCGCTTCTCCTCCGCATGCCAGCACCCGCAGATCTGATGGTGCTCTGTAAATAGATTATATCCAATATTTATAAAAAGATTAAGCTAATCTGACATTTAATTAATGGAAACGGCGATGTTTGACTTTTTATTTTAATAAGCAACACCCTTTGTTCCCACAGAAATCATTACTCGCAGTATGCTAGGGAAGGAAAAAAAAAGAAAGACACCAGAAAGATTTAACAAAAGGTTCCATTAAATTAGAGAGCAATAAACAAACACAGCCAATTTATGCACCGGAGTCATTAACCATGTATCCTTTCCGCCACTTTCTTCACGGATAGCACTTAGGTCTGCTACAATTGATCTGCGGGGAGCAGTTACCTTAATTATAAAATGAAACACCTCCGCTAACGCTGTCTCGGAGCCTTGTTAGTTTACACCCCAGCCATGTGGCTCCGAATGGGCTCCAAATGCTAATGCCAGCCCAGGCAGACACCGCCGCTCTCTGATGTGCCGTGCTCAGCAGCCCATGACCGCTCTGCCTACCAGGCACCCCTGGTCTTTTTTTTCTCCCCTCTCCCTCTTGCCCTTGGGGTGGAGATAAAACGCGCAAACTCTTTGGTCCAGCTCAGCATGTCCTTTGGACTAGTTCATTCATGGGCAGCCATTTGTACAAGCAGGCTTTTTATCTGATGATCTGCCCTCATTGTTAAGGCTTGTGCCTCGATGTGATGAGCCTTGCAGGAAAAATTAAAGAAGATGTAAACAGTAAATGCGGGCATTTTGCAACATAGCTAAAAATAAATTGCACTACAGGCAATTATGCAAGTTTTACTGGATACATTAAAAAGACATTAAATGCACAGCTGTTTTAAGTGTCTTTTAAGCTGATAAATTAACTGTCTAATAAATTGTAAGATTTGTCAGCTAATAATGCTATTTTATCTGCTTTAACATATGCCTTCCTAGTTCATGAAGCATTATTGTAAGTGCCAAAAGGAGATAATGTGCATTTTACAGTGTTATGTCTTAAGTGGAATGGATCATTGGCCATGAAGAAGTGTGTTAATAAATCTCCTAGGCTTTGTTAATTGCACTCAATGAAGTGTCACTGTTAAAACACAAAAGATGTGATAGAGAAAGCTGAACATAATGTCTTTCAGTTTTACAATTAACAGTTCACTAGGCAAATCGACCAAAAAGACCATAATTTGTTGAAGCCTTATTAACTTACATTTTCCTAGTCAAGGTCATAATTGTGAATGGCTTAAAGCTATCTTTTAATGCTCATCAAGAAGAGTAACCTTGCTGGAGAGAATGAACTTTCCCGACTCTCACTCGCTCTCACCGCTCATTTTGCAGGTAGAAGACAAATAAAGCTGAACTTTTTCAATAGAGCCATCTCCTTCAGTCACTTACCACCAAGAAATGCCACTCTAAAGGTGGGAAGTGACTTTAAACATCTTTTCTCTACAACAAATTTAGAAGAGAAGAAGAAAAAGAAAAAGGAAAGAAAAAAAGAGGGGTTTTGAAGAATTGTAGAAGCCTATCAGAGCTAACATAGTGCAGAGAGAAGACTTGATTTAATTTGAAGGACTATTCATCAAGATTTGAGGTGTGTGCTTTTCATTCTTCCCTGGAAACTGAATCCAGTGCAAAGGAGAAAACAAATAATCCAACGCACTTCACAAACAATTATCAAAATCAAATACAGCCACTAAATACCCTTCATGGAGAAAGGTTATTTCCATAATTCTTATTAAATATTGATTATTGAACATATTAACACTTCACAACATCTCACCAGATTAGCACTACTGGGCTTTGTTGCAAAAACCTTCCCACTTAAGACCGGTTTGTGATAAAGTATTTTCTCCAGCAGGGTAATCAGAGTAAATACTGATAATGTGGAATTGGCACGCGTGAAGGCGGATATATGATCACCCGCTCACTAATCCTCATGAAGTAATGAGAGCACATGATAGAAGAATAATGACCAAATGTTAAGTCTGTAATTTTCTTCCTAAAAAACCTCAAGATGCAGAATACAGTGATTTCATGGAAATCATCATGTATTTAAACCTCGGATGACAAACACTATCGCTTGCCATTAATGAAACCATTACATTGTGCTGTACTACTTGAAATGCGCCCGGCTCTGGCGGTTTGATTTGCCTGATAACAGCTGTAATGCTCTTCCGTGACGCACACGAGATGGTAGAATATATATAAAATACATATTAATAAATCACTCCGCAAGCATTAAAAGACATGAAAGGCGCCCAGCTTTGCTGTTACTAGGTTACAGGATGCCACCCTGAACCACGCAGTCGAGCAGAGCGTGCTTCTTCAAGCTGACAGAGCACATTGATTGCCCCGGGCTGGACAAAGAGAGGATGCTCCTGTCTCCAGGACCAGGCTCCTTGCTACAGGGTAGCCCTTGCAGATAGGTGAAGGAAGAAGATAGAAGTTGGAGGAAAAGGATGGGTGATACAGGCACCCAAAGCACCAGGATGAGGATGGGTGCTTGTGGATGCATGTCCCATCCCCATCAGCAGCTGCAGAGTAGGAGATGCTGCAAACCCACTCAGATGGGGGTGTGACATCTGAGATGCAGCAGGGAGAGGGTACATTGGTGGTTCAGCACTTGTTTTCCAGCCAGGGGTGTATGCCCTACCTCAGCTTTACATAGTGCTGGATACAACACCTACACCTGTTATGCCTTTACTTGCTCATTTCAAACCTAAGTACAAGAATTATTACCTTTTACCCTGAGACACAACAAGGTTGAATCAATATCTGCCAGGGACTCCAAGATTCGTGGGTACCAGGGACTATCCAAACCACAAACCATTACTGCTAATGACCAGCGCCCTTAAATAACATCTGCCACCAACCTGGGAACATCTCTTCATATTTTTAATGAAGTTACTTTGATTTGTTTGAACTCTTAAGCCTTTTTTATGAATGCAGAATCAGAAGGGTCACAGCTCTCAAATCGAGACCCTGAGTATCATAGGCAAATCCGTCCAACAAAATTTTTTTAAAAAGCAGTTTGGGGTTACTCTGAAATACTGCACCTGCATGAGCTTACGGAAGAAAAGTTACAATCAGAAAACAAAGATCCTTTTCCAGAAAGGCTGCCTTTGGTGATAGGACTGTTTAAAGAACCAGCTGCGTGTGTGCATATTGGAGAATACCTACAGAAAATGAGTATTTTCAACTAATGCTTGTGAACACACACACTAGGAGCCTCTTCAGAGGAATAAACTCGTTCGATCAGAGTAGGCAAAATGAACACATTGTTTGTGTCTGAGCAAGGAATGTGTGCTTCAAACTCCACAGCTACAATGAGGTCTAAAAGGAGCTTTAAAACCTGTGAAGTGGGTAACTCCGCATAGTGCATTATTTTCTAATAATTGTTAGAACCGGTGCAAGAATTGGACTAAAAACTTAATTGAAAACAGTACCTGGTATAAATAAATATACATTTACAAGTACTCATACTTACAGTGAAATATAAAGGTATAGATATAAATAGTTACATATTTACAACTCAATTACTCCACAGCTGACAAAAGTGATTTCAAGAGATCATATTGAATCCACTGACACCAGGGTAACAGCAAATAGCTGAAACACTGTGTTTTAGAAATAGAGAGACTTATATTGGTACTAGAATAGCTCATCTACACAAAGAGTAACAGCTGAAGAGAACCAGCCTGGAAAGCTGTGAACTCTGTCAAACTGTGAATGCCCCACCATTACTTTAGGTTCACTTTCTTCTTCGTGTGAGTAGCAACTAGAGGACTGGGATAGGAGTAGAGGCTAGACTTTAAACTCCTCCTGCTCGAGCACAGGGATGCACTGCTCTGCTCCCATCCTCTCATACAAGACTTGACATTAAGGCTCAGCCTTGCTACAAGAGCTGCTCCTGCCCCACTCCAATCTTATGTTGGTATTTGGTCTGTTAAGGATAACCAGCAAAGTGCTGTCCTACCAACTCCCACGCCTCTTATGAACTGCTTTCTCATGATTTTAAAACTCAGAATGACAAAGTCTGTTATTTGTCTCTGTGTGCTATTTCTAGAAACATGATTAGAAAGATGCCCTAAAGGTTTAGGGCTTGATTTCATGTGTAAATCATGCAGGCATTTACCTATCATCAAAAGAACTACTCGGTCTGAGCTTTCATACTCAGTTTTGAGCAATCTAATAGGGCTGTTCAGTAAGATTCAGGCATCTTTAGAGTGACGCTGAGTCCAGCTTTGAGGTAATGTATTTATACTTTATGATGATTCAATCTGATGAAGAAGAATCTATCGCCATTCACAGACTGTTAGTATGAAACCAGACGAACGCAGCTGGGTTTGCCTTGCTAAATTGAGATCCCTTGAAATCTTAAATACAAATCGATGCTTAGAGAATTAAAATGGGAAGGTCTCAGCCCTCCTGTATTGATCTGAGCCCCACAAATGGGCTTTCAAAAGACATATGGCACAAGTTTTGCAGAACTCAGCTAACCAATCTCTTAGAAAACATGTAATAATTCACTGCCCCGGTCCCAAAACATTTATCCTGAGTGGCGTGATTTCCTCAGATAATAATAAATTATTATTCTCTGGGTTGAAGGAGGGTTGTATGACTAGACAAATTCCCTGAGCTGATACTAAAGCACACTAAAAAAGACCCTGGAAACTGCACTTGGGTGGAAAGGTCCCTGTGACCGCCTGGGAATGAAGCCGGCTCCCCATCTTCAGAGATGCTTCTGTAAGAGCAAATGAAACAAACTTCAAGGTGTTCTGCACTGCTTTGTGTTTATTTTCTCTTTACATTGGCTTCAACAATTCTTAAAGAGTTCTTAAATCACCTTGAATTTCGTTTCTCTAAGCTACATTTAAAGAGAGGAATTACCATCTGTCACAGTTGGTTAGTCGGAATCAGCGTACTACAACTCATTCACTTTTTTTGGTTAAAAAATAACCCTTTGGTTACTAAATTTCCTGGGATCTTTTCCACGAAGAGACAAGGAGCTACTGACACCACTCACAAAAGTTAACTGACCTATAAACAAGCACAGGGATGCAGGTTTATATAATGTTGCCACGTCATTTTTATTACCCTATGCCTATACTGGTGGTTTATTTTTTATTTATTCAGCCTCTTGCGAAGCTCAGAAAACATTAACTTGTGACTCAGATAAACGGTCACAGCATAAAGAAAGGGAACTTTTAGAAAGCGAAGTCACCATAATATTAAGATTATAAAAAAACCTGCTCTGCTACTGTCCGTTTGGGAAATATAATGCATGAGAAAATCTGTAAAAAGAAAAAAAAAAAAAGAAGTCTCTGCATGTTACTAGGTTAGGGCATGTGAATCCAGAGCAACCTGAGCAGTGGCTTAACCAAGCATGGCTAAAGCTGGAACAGTAGCAAGAAAAGAGATTGCAATTTTCTCGAAACTGTGAACAAAAGATCTGAACGCCGGCAAAAAGCAATGAATCCTCTTCATTCACTGAAACCAACTAAGTGGTAACAAATTGTGAGTTTCCAGTTGGAGACAATTGGCCAGGGATAATTATGCGAGATGCTAAAGGCTGATTTAACTCTTTCTTCCACTGGCTCCTGTGAGGCATCAGAAGGGAGAGTTGTAATAAGCATTGCATGCTGGGACCCACGCCACGTTACAACCAATTTACTTTCTCGCCGAGAAGTTCATCCTGCTGAGAGAGCAGGTTTCCATAGATAAAAGATGGGATCTCAAAACAAATTAAGGCTACGTGAAGCATGCCTGCATTTTACTGTAGTAAATTCTGCAGAGCTTGCCTGTTGGCAGGGCTAAGCTGATCTGACTTAGGCAGATACCAATCAGAGATATATTAAAGAAATGAAAAAGCTGAAGTTACTTATCCAAGCCCGCTACATTGGGAGGGACAATAGTGGATGTGGCCTTTTCTTCCTCTAACATTTCAATCCTTCATTATTTAATTTAATAACGACTTCATGGGCAATTTAGCTGGTAGGCAGAAGAATCGATAAAAATAGAAAAAAAAAGCCATTTTACTTGGAGATGGCGAAAGTTGCTTTTAAAATCTTTTGTTTCGCACCGTTGTACTGAAGCACTGGGTATTCTACAAGTGTTTTGAGGTACTGTTAGATTTTCACGTTTAAAACGTTACGTTATCAGCTTCTAATAAACGTTTAGCGAGGAGTACAGATAACAGGAAATTTTTCAAGAACTGCGTTTTCTGAGTCATTTTGTTTACGAGCCGATTGTTTTGCGCGCATCTGTTTGAAAGCATGTTTTGTTTTGATCCATCCTTCCCAGCCTCGCAGAGAGGAAGAAACGCTGAAATTATTTGCAAATGAGAATCATCATCTTCACATTCAGCAAGTGTGGAGCAGGCAGAACAGAAATTGCTCATCTTAACAGAAATTGCTCAGCATAGGCATGTAATTAAATTTCTCACTGAAAGAAAAAAAAAACCACAACCAGCCACAATCTTACTACGTGAAACATGAGATACCTGAGCTTGAAATTTTGGCAAAAAGCTGCATAAAGTCAGACCTCTAAATTATTTTCTGTATCGTGGCATTGGCTTGGATTTAGAGCTGTTCCTGAAGATCTTGCTTTATTTCTTATTTCTTTCTCCTCCATGAGGGGAGGGTCACTGCCCACCAACGTAACTCAGGCACCTACTTCTTGCTCAAACTCTGCTAGACTTGTTAGTTCTTGGATTTTAAAATAGTCAATAAATCAATCATTGGTGGATCATTACACTGGGTGTAATAATATAATAATTGCCAAGTTAATCATAATATTAGTAATGATATTATAATAATGATAGCATATTAAGAATATATAAATGTTTGATATAGAATCATTGGAAGTTTATCAGAATATAAATAATAATATTCTAATAAGATTAAAAATATATAACTCTGTGATACTATAATAATTGCAAGTTAATCCTGATATTAACAATAATAATGATGTTAAGAATACATAATTGTGTGATAATATAATTGCAAGCTAAAATAGTTGGACAGAAAAAAAAAGCCTTGTTAAAGCATCACCCTACAAATCCTACTACTTGCACCACTAAAGCCCAGTTCATCCCAAGCCCGCTTTGGGCAGCATCACTTTCTTATCGCCTTGGAGTACATCAGCAGATGTTATTCACACCTTCAGTTCATAGAGGTGATTTATTAGGAGATAGACTAAAATGTACTTGCCAAGGGAGGACGGTGAATTTACTTTTGCCTGATTACGGTCCATTCTTTAACCTCTCAGTAAATATTTTCCTCATCCCTTTAGTCCACAGTTGAAGGATAAACAACTCAAAGGAAGGAAATCAGTCAGATGGGGGGGAAAGGCGTGCAGGTTTCCATCAGGTTAAGTATGTATTTTATGTATTTTGGTAGCAAATAATATAGACGGCAAGAATTACCACAAGAAAAATGCACAAATTTGGGGGAGCTTTGGCTATTAGTCTGCTCGCAACCCAGGGCAAGCAATCTTGAAGCAGCCTCCTAGCTAGACTCCAGGAGATATATGTGCACATTCTGGCGAGAAAGGGTTATAAATAAAAGAAGGGATTTGCTATTATTTTAGATAAGATAAAGTGGAGTCCACCTTTGGTATTTATGTGGTATTTTAGCACTTAACACCTTTTCTCTGAGCAGTGCCGCCAGCCTTGGGAGCGCGGCCCTTGCAGTGTGTGAGGGGAAGCGAAGCCCGGCCTTGTCTGCAGGGACTTGTCCATAGGCATGGACTGGGAAGCTTTAGAGCTGAGGACACCTCACTGAGAGGTTCACAGACCAGGGAAAAGGTGTTTTCTTGCCACACCTTTGGAAACAGCCTAATCCACCTCTCCTCCTCCTCTTTTTAAGGCCACAGAACCAGCATTGCACAGACACACAAATAAAAAAAAGAATCACAGCTTCTACCCACCTTCCATCAAACTTACTCCATTTCAGGAGTTTCATTTATTAACAGAGATTTGAAAAGTAGAATCAATTCTAGACTGATCTTTCTGTTGAGCTTAATCACTTAGGAATCCTTCCCAAAGGATTTATATTCACTATTCTCCACGGATTTCAGCGCAAGAGTCCAACCTGACATCTTTACCCTCCAGCTGGAGCAATATACCTACCCTCTCATCCCCTTCTCAGTCTTCATCCAAGTCTAATATCTTTCTAAACCAATAACACTTTAGCCGAAAATATAAATTAGATGTAGATATGAGCATAATCTTTCTTTTCAGGCTAATTCAAAACAATAGCCAAGTGCTACCTTCACACAGACTATTAAAGAAATGGTGGCAAGGGTTTCCAAAATGGGGTTTTTTTTGATTCCTTATTCATTCCACCAAAAGCAAAATTCTGATACAAGCCCAGGAACACAGAGCCACACAAAATCACCTGCTTGCTTGCAACCTCCACCAGGATTTTATTTTCTCTGAGCCTAAGAGCATTTTATAACCTCACAGGACCTTATATATGGACATCAATAAACATAATTCTGCGCAACTCACATCAAACCCTCTGCCCGCACCCACAAGTCGTAGCAGCAGCGTGTTTAAAATAAGATTTCAGGTGTAAACAACAGTTCTCAACCTTCAGGTTTAATCAGATGAACAACATCAATCTACCAATCACTCAAAACTTGTTGTCATCTTCTCATGCACTTGCCATAAATCCCCATGGAATTCAATGCTGCTGTGTTGCTGGAAACACGAATCCAGAGTAACCCCAGCCCCAAACCCGACTCACTCCTCAGCCACCAGCCCGCTTGCTCCATCCTTTTGCCCCACTTGCCCAAGCTAATCTCCTTTAAACAGGCCATGGCAGAGGGTTAACGCAGCTCTTGTTACCTTCTGTGGGAATTGCAGCCCCAAAGTGTTTATAAGCTTAAAAAAACCAGAAGGCAAACAAGCCGAACATTCAAAACAGAGCTTGTAGCAGACAGCGGGATTTACCATGGGTATTAAGCAGATCGTGGCACGCATATGCTCACGCCGTGCCACACAGCGAGCGCGCAGCCCCCTCTATTCCCGCTGTGGCTTCATTGGACACTACAGCAGTGCTGGACTGGGATCTACATCTCTCCCTTTGTTCCTTTCCCAGTAGCCATCTCGCAAGAAGAATTGCAAGTTGCTAAAATACAGATGTATATTTCCCCCCCCCTCAATGTTAGGTTGACATCTCGGTGTCAGAGATAAACCTTCCGCTCTCCAGATGATACACCCGCTCGTGCAGCACGCGCTGCAGAGGGGGAAGGTGGCAGGGAGCCAGCTGGAGCTCTCGTCCTGACAACATATTTTTGCAGATTATGCAGAACCGGCAACATTTAGCTTTAGAGGAACATCACAGCTGTTCCCCTTACCCTGTCAATCCTGGTCTCAAACTCGCAACAGGTTTCCTCTAGGAAAGGGCCCAAAACGCTCCCAAAGAGGTGCTTTCTGCACGCACAGCCACGTACAAGCAAGGTGAGAAGTTTAACAGCAACCCTTCAAGGACAGCACCAGCTCTACCAGCCAGCAGAGATATCACAGGTTGCCAGAGAAGGGATCAGCACGGATAGCTGAGTTTTGTCATCACGTTAAGTTCTTATGCCAGATTTGCTTCTTGATGAATTATGCTTGAAAAGTATCAGTATCAGCCAAGCTTCATTCATACTTGTGCAAAGGGATTGCTCAAAACCCAGAAGGCTCCTGCTTCAACCTAAAGGCTGAAGTCAAGGAGTCCTTTGACCATAGAGGCACCTCCGCAGCTCTGGCCAAGCTGAGGCAGGCTCCCAAAGGACATGAGACCTCACTGGGGAGAGAAACTAGGCTGAAAAGTCTATTAACAGAGGCAGGGAGACTCAACAATGCACATTTCACAGGATATTTTCATTTTAGAACAAGAGGGAGAATTGAACTTGACAGCGCACAAGGTATTATAGTGCTCTAGCCATCCATAACTTGTAAACTCTTCGGTATGTGGCTCGTTTTGGACCAAGTGCCTTCACATGGTGCTAAAACTGGGGTTTTGCCCATCAACGGGGTGCTAATCTGCTTATTAACGCGTTACTCCTAACAGCAGTGCATAACGATTTTTTTCTAACATATTTCAAAACGCCCATATGGGAAAAATTGCTCATGAAAAACTGGAATATTGAGCCCATAAATAAAATTACCCATGACGTCTTATTGCACAACAAGGCAAATGGAGGTGACGCTGAATGTGTAGGTGTGTTTGAAGGAAATGAGGACGCAGCATAACAAGCAGCATTGAAAGTCCCAGTGTGTACCCGAACATCCTTTCAAATAAAGCAAAACGTTTCTGACTCAGCTGAACTCAGTTCCTGCAAAACTTTCACCCCATGCACAGCCTACAGACTTTTGGAGGATGAGAGAAGAATGATAGTCCCCACACGATACCAAAAAAAAAAGACATTAATGTAGAATTGGAGGTAAAAGTTAGGTCACACCATCAGCTTGCTTAGGTGTAGCTTCATGCCAGGATTTTATTTACAAAAATTTGTGCAGAGAAAAGCGGGGCCAGGTCCCACTGTGGTCCCTATGCTCAGCTCGAGGTCTCCAGTCATTCTTGCTGACACGGCTGAGCCTCCACACCTCTCATTGATTATTTTTTTATTGCCCATTAATGCCATTTCTAGGTTTCTGAAACAAGCTGCAGTGGGGTCCCAGGTTTATGGCATGTTACACAATCCAGCGCTCAGTTGTCACGAGGGACAATAGCAGCGGAAGAGAGAAGACTCTACAGCTAAATCTATTAAACCACAGCAAACCTTCATTGATCTTTTTTCCTCTTTGCTTTATGTTCTGCCAAGACACCTGTGAAAAAATAAGAGCTATTGAAAGACTGGGAAAGGTTAAAGGACTCGAAGCTTCATAGCACATCTTCTGTCCTGTCCTCTCCTATGAGGCCAGGCTGAGGGAGTTGGTGGTGTTCATTCTGGAGAAGAGAATGCTCTGGGGAGACTTTCTTGGAGCCTACCAGTACCTGAAAGGGGCCTACAAAAAAGCTGAGCAGGACCTGTTTACAAGGGCTTGCAGTGATAGGATGAGACATAATGGTTTTAAACTAGAGAAGGATAGATTTAGATTGGATGTTAGAAAGAAATTCTTTACTGTGAGGGTGGTGGAGCACTGGAGCAGGTTGCCCAGGGAGGTAGTGGAGGCCCCATCCCTCAAGACACTCAGGGTCAGGGTTGATGAGGCTCTGAGCAACCTGCTCTAGTTGGACTAGATGACCTTTAGAAGTCCCTTCCAACCCAAACCATTCTGTGATTCTGTGATTCTTTCATTGAACTCCAGAACAAGGACAGTCACCACCTCCTGTGTAAGTCTAGAAAAACCTCTGGTCAAGAGTAACAGCTGATAAATCTGAGTAATGTCTGAAGAAAAATGAGCAACCACAGATGAGCTCAGGTCAAGTGATAACCACGATATCTAGGGCAAGATTGTACTTACAGGAGACCCCACATCCTTTTGTAGGTACCTTTTAATTACTGTTTAGGTTTGATCACATTTCTAACAACATGCTTAGGATTTGTTTGGTGATACGAAGAGTGTTTGTTTCAGCTAAATTTGTCATTCAGCAGAACACCTCAAACCCCAGTCAGCGGAAAGAGGGTTCGCTCCAGACACCAGAAACGTAATAGTTAAGTTAAACTCCAACAGCCCTTCAAAGATATTTGAAGGGAGCAGAGGTTGTGGCTGTGAAATGAAGCAATACAGGGGAGGAAGGGGGGAGTCTGCACGAAGGTTTGGTTTCACTTGCAAATTCGCAGGATTATTGGTGTCCTCGGCTCCGTGTACTCAAGGCAGAGGGTTGCCAACAGCCGCGTTTGATGGGCAAGGGGAGTAATGAATTTCTTATCACAGAGACACATTATTTCTCGGATCTAATCTTCACTGATATTGGCAAAGAATTTTCATACCCTCTTCATCTACTCATATTGAAGTCATAGTTTTAAAATAATACAGAAAGATTTATTTTTATTAGAAGCTCTGAGGTGGGCTGTCAGCTCCAGTTTACCCAGCAATGGACATCTAGGAAAGGTGGAGTTCAGAGCCAAACCTCAACAACGATATCCCACGCAGACAATGTCAAATGCTGCCTGTGAGAAAGGCACGAGGCTAGAAATCTCATGCTAAATAAACATGTCATCTCAACAACAGCAAGCATGAAACACTAGCCTGGCTGCTGCACACTTTTAATACACGTCAAGGTGTGAGGGAGGTCTCAGCACAATCATTTCAAAGTGCTGCAAGGAGCTGGTATCGAGCATGTTTTTCAAGAAAATCGAATCTCTCCCCTTTATTTGTAGAAACACAACCAGAACTGGAACACTCTGTGAGGGGATTTGAAGGGTTAAATACTTGTTCCTGCTCAAATGCGTTGCAACAGTATTTGAAGCGACTGTTGCTTGAAAGGAATGGAGGTGGTCTTTTTTTATTATTATTCTTTTTTATTTTATTGAGAGTTGTAAAAAGTAAAAATTCCCATATACTCTCACTTCCCTTTCGAGGTCTACTGGGGTTGGTTTATTCCTGAGCTTTGATATGCAAATAGGCAGCTTGCTTTCCTGCAGGGGACACTGGACGGCATCCAAGGAACACAGAGGAGATGTCCTGTCAGGAGAGCAGCCCCGGCCGCCTCGAACGCTCCTTGGGCAGCACTGAGAGCCAAGCTTGTGCTTTGGCTTCAAAATAAAATACCTTTGTTAATCGTTTTTCCTTCCAATATAAATGTTTATATATTTACCCTGCTAGTCATCTCTGCTGGCCAATCGTAAGAAAACAGGAGTTTGGCTGTCCCTTTTTGGTCAGCACTTTACTAAACTTGTATTCCACTTTTGGAGATGCTCTTTTATACCGCCCTTCATTTGTGTCATAGAATATACATTATTTAAGTAGTGTTGAAACCATTCGGCTGCAATGGACAGCTGTATTTTTAACAATGTGATAAATGTATTCCTCCTGGGCAGTTTTCTCATTACTTTTCTATCTGGCCCATTTTTGTGGGGAAGATAGAATGGAAAGGACATGTTAGTTCCCTTTTCCTGGTCCCTTTAAGTTCTTTTTCTCACTTTCTTGTTTTTCTGCCTTTTCTTTCCCCTGACATAATGGAGTACCTATAAAAAAAGATTAAATGGTACCATAAAGTTTTATTAATGCCTTACATCATTGATATCTTCTCTGTATTGATAGTTTCCCTTCCATTATTGCTACTTAGGCATTTAATTAGTGATTCATACAATATGTTGTAAACTACAGTATTAGCGTTAACCATCTATATAAAAGCCCCCATTATGTAAAAAATTCTTCCCAATATCGTAATTGGACTATAGTTATCCACTTTAACTGACTTGAATTAGATTATTATAGATTAATTTATAAAAAGTTACTTGTAAAGGACATTGAAGATCACGGAATATTAAGAGGGGAACTTCATTACAATAAAATGGACTTCAAGAACAATGGCGCTGTCTGGGTTTTATATAAATCCATTACAATTTTCTTGTAATAGGAACAATAACTGTTTTATCTGGCAACTCAGTGATACTTAAGGATAGAAAGACAGACTGTTAAAAAGAAAGGAGTGTGCAGAATTAAAGGGAGGACGCACACTTAAATCCTGGGGAAAACAGCAGAGAAAAATCTGCTCATTGGGTAAGAGCATAAGATAGAAGGTAGATCTCTAACATGGAAAAAGTGCATTGAAAACCACAGTATTTAGGGGATGAAAGCTGAATACTACAACCAGCTAAAATTAGCATGAACTCTGAGGAAAACATTGATGCAAAGGGAATTATTCTGTATTTATCTCACAGTAAAAGAGACCAGAATTTGGGCCACCTCCCCAGAAAAAATTTCACATTTTTACCTGTATTCTCTCTCCTACCACCATCGACATTACTCCACTCATCTCATGAATTGACGAGGTCTGAAGCACAACTTTGCTGACCTGGCAAATTTGCATCAAGCAAGGGAAATACTGAGCTGAGGCCACCTTTTGGCCCTGGTGCAAGAGAAGGAGTCAAAGCTCCACTCATGTAACCTCCACATGCTAACATAATATTTCTGATGAGCAGGGGGATGCAGAAGCAGCTCTAGCTGCAGATGTCCCTGATCTCTTCAGGAGGGTTGGACTGGATGATCTTTAAAGGTCCCTTCCCACCCAAACCATTCTATGATTCTCTTTTTCTGCCCTAGCTCTGTACTTTGCCCTTTACATCCAAGCCACTCGCTCTTTGCTAATGCCGCAGATTAACAGATATCAGCCTGCTCCTTGCTACTGAGGGATCCCCCTTACTAAGGGATTTATCAGAAAACCATCTCTCCTGGCTTTTTCAGGCTTGGCACCATCAAGCACAGTTAAAGGATTTCAACAGGCTCTTTGATTTTTGAGGCCGCACGTAGCTGTAATCAGTCCAGGCTTTGGGATGTGCAGAGTCCTTTTTTCCACTACAGTTTTGTCCTTTTCAGAGCAATATCACTTTTTCTGGCAGATAATAGATCAGAGAGTTCTATGATACTATAACACATACAATAACATTCACTCAAAGATAAGTTTTATGTGCTTAGGTATTAGCCTGCCTTCCAAAGAGAGAGGATCCTCCCCATCTTCCAGATTTAATAGATGAAACGTGCCATGGGCTCCAGTGTTTGGCCAGGGTTGGCAATATCGTGCTTGCCACCCTTACATTCGCAGGGTCCCTGAATAGCCACACTGCGTTTCATCTGGGAGGCAGGAGCTCCAGAAATCATTTCACTGAGTTAATCAAATCGCCTATCGAGCCTTCCTACCACCTGTCGGGTACTATTTTATAGGCAGCGTCACTGGGAATAGCACAATAACAGCGAGGCTAATGATGTTTAGAAACGGCGCAGAGCTGGAAAATACGAGAGCTACGGGGTGATGAACTGCTCACCCCAAGGGCAAGCTCAGGAGAACATCCCACGGTGACACAAGCAGCAGTGACCTATACATCTGCACGCGAGGTCTCCAACTAGTCTTTGACACGTGCAATTCCTGTTGCTCATCTGCTGGAGATCTCTCATCTCTCTAAGATTTTTACCACACACAGCTTCTGCTTCCTTTAGGGTTTTTAGACTCTTATCCACGACTTGCTTCAGACCTTTTAGATTCCCAACTTGCCTGTTTGAATTAAATCCTCTGCATTTTCTACTCTTCCTTACTGCCATCCTTGTACGCACCCAGGGATGAAGCTGTCGGTCAGTAGGAAATCTGATTCAGCACACAGCTTGGTCTGAGTGGGCCAAGAGTAGCGTATCAAGCTTGTCTCAACTCTCTGCACTGATTTCCTATATAATACAGAGTCAGGTCAGGGCCCTGGACTATAGCTTTTATCTGGCTCTGGGCCATCACACACCAAAAATCAATTTTTATATAAAGGATACCAAATAACAACTCCTTTCCCTGGCACAGCGAGACTTTCTAGGTCTACTTGGAAGACAGAGCTTCCTTGGGAGCTACTGCAGGATGAGGACCATGGATGCCCAGGCAGGCAGCAGTCACGGATGAAAACTCCAAAAGAGAAAATGCAATACAGAACTCCCCACTTTACAAAGTCCTAGATACAAGCCTTCCTCAATGCCAACCTGTATCTCCATGCACAGAGAGGTCAGACCTCTGGGGTGTACATACGGCTCTCACCGTAGGAGCCACGTTAGAGAAACAAAACCTACGGTATGTATGGTGTTAGTTAGACAGGTTAACGAACAGCTGAAACAGGACCAAACACAGGGCTAACAAGGACAGTGACGAGAAGGGACCAGGCTGGAAGAGCACTAGTCAAGCTATAATTAACAACGCGTGGTGTTCCACCACTAATTTCCCTACTCAGCAACCTCCTCTCTCCTCCCACCTTTTGTCTGGGCTAAGCAAAGGTGTTTCCACTGCATCTCACTGTTAACATCACTTTTCTCAAGCTGTTTTAAGGCACATTTATTATTTCCATCTCTGATACAGCTCAGAAACCAAAGGTTTGGTTTTCATGAAACTAATCTGAAATTCTTTCCCATTCCCAGCTCCCTCTTTACTCGGCAGTTCCTTTTCTTCAGCTACTTCAGACCCATATATATAAAAAAAAAATAAAAATTGGAGAGTGGTACAGCGAATATAATCTAGCTCTGGCTGCCTGTACTGTTCCCGCGGTCTCTCTCTGGCCATAAATTTTGTAGGAGAGCAATAGAATGCAAAACACATTAGCAGTAACATGCTGAAATCCCTGAGCTACAGGGTAAATAGGAAATGCAACAGCACATTTACAATTTTGGCCAGCGAAGGAGCAGCGCTATTCATTGATCTCATTAAAGACCAATCTACATTCAGGGAAGAATAAGATTGATGAGCTGTTAGTCTCTTTAAACACACACAAAAAAGTTACCAGCTACATGCATGTGTAAACAACCCAAAGAAAGGCACCAGAGTTTCTCTGCTCCTTTAGCCTAATGATTATAATCACTCTGCAGCACGGGCTCAGCCTCCCATCATCACAAGAATTGGATGGGAACCTGCTCTGCCACTTCAGGATAACGAGAGCACAGATACTAGAATATATTTAAATTTAATCTACCCTGGAAATTTAATTCTTACTTTACCACAAAAGGAAGAGAAGAGGAAAATACTTCTCATTAGAGCTCTCTCTCCTTTCACTACGTACAAAGAGTTCAGAACAGCAGCATCTTCACTCGCATGGGTTTTGACCCAAATGTTATGGGTACCTCTTCCTGAGGACCCAAATCTTCACACAGGGTCTGCCACAGCCTTCACCCCGCTTTAGAAAAATCATTTTTGCCTCTCTATTCTCAAGTCTCCCCAACTGAAAAATGGGAGCGAGAAGATTTGCAGAGCTTTGGAGACCCAAGATGTAAAGCACTCCATTGGTGCAAGGTATTACTGTGTTGATGATGATGAAATAAGCTTTCACACATTGCTAAATTATTCACGACCGTCTACCACGGCTTCACCCCTGGCAATCCCAGAATGCATCTCAGTGCCATTACTCTGCAGGGAACAGCAGTGTTGAGTAAATGGCTATGAAACTCATATATTAACCTCACTTGGTGGCTGGAATATTCATTTCTTTGAGTCATTTTGAGCAAGAAAAGAAAATCTTCACTCTTAGAAATCATCTTTCGCTGACACATTAAGGAGCAGAGCTGAACAAATAATTTCCAATGAATAATGTGATGAATTTATTTTCCTTTTCCCTGTCCCCGAGCAGGCTGGGATTTCCTCAAATGTATTTGTTATTCAAATGTATTCAACAACTATCCTTCGCAGTGTTTTTCTTCTATGTTTATTGTGCCCAAATGTGTGCAATATCTTCCTTCCTGTTCACTTTCAGCAGTGGGGTTTGGTTTGGGGGGCTTTTTTGGGGGGTAGGTGGTGGGGAATTGCTTTTGGTAATCATCCAGGTCTATTTAATGGATGAGAAAATATCGGATTTTAAATGTCTTCATAACAGATACAGTTGATGATGTACAATGGATTTAAGTGCCTGTGGAAAACACCTTGCCCAGAGCTAGCTGGTGCATTAACCAGGGTGTGTTGGGGGAATTTTGCAGTGCCCTCAGTGTTCCATAAGCTGCTACTCCCATATAATCTACTGCTCAGCATTTCAACAGGAACCCTGTGGCTTCAACCACCAAAACACAGAGACTGTGACAGAAGCAGAGGAACTACTGAGGATTTCGTTCGCAGTTTGGACAGCGTCTTAACGTGCTAAGAGAGACGTCTTGTCAAGGATATTTTCAGTTTTGTCGTTTTGCTTTATTCCAAGCTAGGGGGCTGGCACATTTCAGAGCCATCTTAATGTATTAGCAAAAATATGGCCTTGGCTCTTATCCTTAACTCTGCTATAAGGCTGGCACAGGACACTTCCCTTTTCCTGCTGTAAGTTTTTCTCTATAAAAGCTGGATTATATAACTTTTCCATAGATCTTTCAAGACCCCTGACCCAAGTATTACCGTCATTTATAGATACAGAGCTAACAAAAGCTAAGAGACTTCCTGGCAATGGGTGTCCAGAGATGTATTTCTTGAGTTCAGTGAGTAAATCAAAGCTGTAACTTGTACACTCCTGCTTAAAACAAAACCTGAGCACCTACTGCACCTATTAGCCAACCTTAGTACCCTCTGACATTTCGTCTCTATACCAAGAGACAGCTGAAGTACAATCTTATGTATGGGCTTGGTTTTGGTTTTGTTTTGTTCCACTGTGGGTTTGCTACTGAAAAGCCTGTCTCGACAAAGGGACATAAAACAGGGAATCAATAAACTGGGATTGTGATATATTATCAGGCATCCCCAATCACTAGCAGAGAATTACCCATTATCGGATTAATAAGCAAGGGACAACTGGAAAAAATATGTTGTTATTGCTTGCAAGGTGGGGCTTTTTTCCCCTCTACATCTTCATTCAAAATAAAGTAGCCAAATTTCAACACAAACTTAGAGGTCACTTTACAGAATGCTTCTTCTGCCTTTAATTAAATCAGCAGAGAGCCTCAAGAGCCACCCCTACCGGAACCGCTCAGTGGCCAAAATTACCTCTTTGGCAGCTGAAATTAAAATAATTCAATTATTTAACTGGAATAGTGATATTTCAGGCAGTCACTGGCCCATGCTCAGCATAATCTGCCTTCTCAAAATACTGCAGGAAAGGCCAGAATTTGTGCTGACACAAAGTCTTGGAGCCACCGTGGTGGGTGCCAGGTCTGGGTCTGCCAAAACGGGCACTTGGGTAAAAGCTCTGCCAACCTTTTATTTCTCTTCCCGACCCTCCTTGCCTTTCATTTCTTTAAAGTTATCTGCCATCCATCAAGTTTACCCACGTGGCTTTGGCTTTCATCAATGCACTTAAAACAAAGACATCATCCAAAATTATCAGGGGGCCTCAGAACCGATTCTGTTACCATGTGCCCCATCCTCAATAAGTGTTCAATGCCAGCGGGAGCAACCTCCCAAAATACAGCTTTTACTTTAATTTTACAAAAACATTTCCCTTATTGAAAGAAGCAGAAGCCTAAAAGTGAATCTTTTCTGCCTTTCTTCCCAGTCTCCACATCTCCCAAAGCCCGGGGAGCGGGAAGGAAACGTTTCTTTCAGTGCGATACTTGTTTCCCCTCGCCTTTGAATTCTTAAAAGAAGAATATTGTTTCATACTCTTCCAAATCTGCTCTCCCTTCCCCGACTCTCACCTTACCTTCTCTTCCTCCCTTCTCTTGATGACTATTTTCTTTCTTCCTCAGTGTTTTTCTTTCTTCTCGTCTTCTCCTAGCTCTGCTCCTCTTGTTTCACCATCTGGTTCTGTTCTCCTTATCGGTCTCCTTCCCTCTGCCACAAGCCTCATTTTCCCTCCGCTTACACCTTCCCCGTCTTTGTCTCTCCTCGCCTTTCCACTCGCTCCTTTCCTGTCTTATTTCCCCCAAGGTTTTCAAAGCGAAACACAGCTCGGGCCAGTTTTCCCTTCCTGCCTGCAATTAATTGAGCACTTCATGAATTCTCACTTCTGGTGGTGCTTTGCAACTTTCACGCTGGCTGTTAAACAAGACGGGGACGGCACCAGACAAATGCTCAGCTAAAAGCCGACCAACCTCAGCCAGAAAATTATCCTAGAGGATGAAAGTCACAGTTCCCACTGGGTTTTTCTTTACTTCTTTTTTTTAATTTAATTTTATTTTATTTTAGCACTTGCTTTTTCAAATTTCTTTACCATTTTCTGAGCTTCTTGAAGATGAGTTGGACTTTAATATACAGTTGAAAAAGAAAAAAAGAGTAGTCTTATCGTGAACCTTTATACATATTCAATGCTGAAGCAACAAGTAACTAAATTGGTAGCCTTTTTGTTTTCTTATCGCGTGAATCTATTCCTGAATGCTAACAAGCAGGTCTTTATATGCTTCGTCCACTTGATAATAGACTAATAATCTTATCACGATGTTTTCTTGAACTTGAACTAGGTGTACAAAGTTAAGGCTGGAAATATGGGAAATTACTAAATTATATAACATCGCAGCGACATTACAAGGAATTTCTTATATTTCGCAGCGAAATATTGCCAATTATTGTAGCTGTCAATTTAACAATAGGCTTATTCACTATGGTGTTTGATTAATGTGAAATTATTCAGTTGGCTACCTTGTAGTTGGCCTATTTTTGTGTCCAATTAGTATGCTAATAATGGTAATTATGTTCTATACTGCATGTCTCATCACCTAGAGGGTTTTTAAAATGATAAAATAATGAGAATAAACAAGCTGATGCTGACATTCACTGGGCCATTCTAATTACTTACTGAGAGCACACTAGGGAATCAACACTCAACCAAAGAAAATGATTCTTGCTTACTTTGTTAAAACTACTCTTTTCAAAGAGCATTAATAGTTTGCTGCGGTTTTCTTTATTACAAGGGACTGCACTATTTTCCCTTTTATTTGCCCTGTTAATGTACAGTACCGGAAAAAAGGGGGAAAAAAAAAAGATGATTAAATTACATTTGACTGAAGCAATAACTTTACAGGGGGTGCCAGGAAAAAACCCCAAATAACTAATTGCTGAATTATACACCTCTGTAACAGTGACCGTTTATTTCTTCGCTGCCTGAGAAACATGCCATCACCTTTCTCACCAAGAGAACAGGGCTTTTTTTTTTCCAGTGGCAAAGCCACTGTTGTGATGGACTCCTGCCAGTGACGCACCCGAAGGTGCGATTCCCTCAGACCATGACACCGTCTGTTTCAGAAAAGTCTGCCAAGGAAGGGACTCAGAGACCTGTTGCACTAACATTGGCATCAAGAGTCAGGGTTTCAGCACAAAGAGAAAAAGAGAGCTGGGTACAGAGGGTAAATGCAGGAATTTTGAGTCCTTTACATATTCATTCAGGATTTCTGCACAATTTCAAATAAGATTTAATTTCTTTTAACGAATGAAAAAGGTGGATTATGAACATCATCAAGAAAATAAATGCTACTTGAAAAGTTATTATTCCAGAAACACACTGAATCGGAAAATTAATGTATTTAGAGGGATGCAAAGAAGATGCAGACCTGAGGCAGACAGACAGCATTTTGTCCTGTACACCATACCCCACAAATTAATTTTAACTATACAGAAATCAATAATTAATAGATTCTACAGAATTAATGGATTATACAGAAAATGGGTGTTATAACACCTTCAAGGTTTGGAATCCAGGTTACCTTGGGAAGCCTATTTAAAATTGAGCTGTGATTAAAAAGATTGGTTGCATGTAAATCCCTACAAAGACACTATGAAAAAAAATAATATAAACAATATATAATGTCTTTATACTGATGCTAGTATTTAACTCCTTATACTAGCGAGCTTTCGGACAATCCATCACAACATCGACCTGGGATGCCGGTCGTAAGCGCCGTTTGCCAACACAGAGCCGGGGCTGGTTTTAATAAAGGATGTAATACGTGACATGTTAACAGGGACTCATTTGTGCACCAGATATTGGTTACTCCTTTCCTGTCGTTTCAAATTATGTCTCCATATATCTTTTCCGGTAAAGTAACTAACTACCAGCAAACAAAAAGTTACTATAATCCAGGAAAAAATAACAACAAAATGTAATTGAGAGGTAAGGTGCTCCAAAAGCCACTTTCTTCACAAGATACTGAAGATATGTTCAACTCAGAAGTACAGTTGCAGTGCTAAACAGAAAATCTTCGGACGGCTCTGCTCTCTTACCCCGTCACGAAAATGATACTCTTGTCTCATTGAATATGAGCTTTATTTTATTTTATTTATTAGTGAATAATTGCTGATGTTTATTTTCCACCCCACCGTACTGGTGTTTATGCAGCAAGGCTGTACGCAGCCAGGAATGTGCTTGCAATAATATTCTGAATTACTGTTTGAATTTTGCAGACACAGGAAATCTTCCTTATGGCTGCTAATTATTTTGGATGTGATTTTTCATTTCAGAAGAGCAAGCTAACGACGAAAAGGGAAACTCTGCAAATTTCTTTGAATTCAGTGGTTACTTTTGTCCGTTGTGGAGATTACCAGCAGTATTTATGCCACAACTGCTAAAGAATTATTAGTTTAATCCATCCTTGAAAGGGACAAATTCAGAGCAACATCTGCACTTTGAGGTAACGTTGAAAGCGCTCAGTGTAGAGTTTAAGAGAGTCAGCAACACCTAAGATAAATGCAGCAGCCGCAGCAGCAAATATATTCCATAATCTTAAGCTGTTTTTAAGAGCAAGACTGAACGAGCAAGAAGGTAATTTTCGAGTGAAAGCTGGTAACGCAGGAGCTAATAATTAACTGCCATACAAAGGTGATCTGGATCAACTCATCTGTAAATCCTGTAACTTCTGGTAAGAGAAGAGTTGTTATAAAAGACAAATTATGCCAGGCTGCGTATACCTTCTACTTGACAATAACCTCAGCAATTAACATCTCACAGTAAATTCTAGGGCGATATCTTTGATTTAGCGTGCAATTTAACGCAATATACATCATTAGCTTTGTGAGCTCTTGCCGAATTAATTGGCGATTAGGAAGTACAAATAAGGACATTCAAGTAATAATAAATATAAATATATGCATTTGTATATAATGCTTATAGATATATCATTTATAGAAATGTTCTCACAGTACATAAATCTTGGAGGAATGGGAGGGGAGATCAGAAGAAAGGGAAATCCCGCTCCTAACTTTTTTAAATTGCCAGATTTTTACTGAGAAGCTGAACTACTATTGATTTGTAGCTATACTGAATTAGGTTGTTCAATATGTCATTCGAAGCCACAATATTAGAAAACTGGTTGTTTTTATAGATACAGTTAAGGTTGGAATCCGATAAAAAAAAAAAAACCTGCAGAAAATGTCAACTTATTTCTGATACTTCAGATCTCAGCAGCTACAACCCCAAAGATTGATTTGCAAAAATCCAGATTGCTATCTCAGCATCAGCTGCTGCTGGAAAATAGGGAGTTTCTAGTGCTACGTAGCAAAAGCAGTTGATATATCTTACTGATCACTATTTATTGAAATTTTTTGGAAAGAAGAGGAAAACTGCTTGGGTTTTTTTTCCTTCTACCATGAGAAACTTAGGAAAACAAAACCAAACCCCTGTTTTTCTCTTGTTTTCTCAGCCTAACAAATTATGTAGGATGCATATTTTCTTTTTGTTACCCCAGGGTAAGGTTTGGGGTTTTTTTTATTATTTATTTAACTTTGCAATGCTACTATTGGTTGAACTTCTGAGTACTTCTGCAACTAAGATAAGCACCTACATATCTTCCTGCAAGTTTGCTAACAATTTTCCCAAAGTAAAAGCTCTGCAGGTTCCAGAGGAAGAAACAAAAAGGGAAAAACAGTTCAAAAAACCTGCATAAATCCAGATAGAATTTTCTAATAAGTCAGTCAACCTCTGATTTCTTTGAAGCTGGCCCAGTGCACGCAGCAAACCTTGGGAGAGGAGAGCTCAGTTACAGACCAACAGAGCTTCCCCACGCTGCCCAGCACCCAATGACTTTGTTAAATGATGACATGATTTAACTAATTCTTTCCAGAATGAGGTATCCATGGTTAGGCTGAGGGTTAGAGAAACCTGAGTTAGGTGAAGAGCCGCCTGAGCAATATTGGGTTCTCCAATGGTTTTCTTGGCCAAGTCCCATCATTATGCACCTGAAAGGCTCTGTAGGAGGGATATTTCGTGTTGAATTGAGTTTCTTGCTGGTAGTGAACATCTCTGTTGGATGGGGGATTTCACACCCTCTCAGCTTCCCTAAGGTGAACAGTGATGTTATAACAAAGATGAGCTTGATGCAGCACGTGGGAGACAACCTGGGTCTTCTGCTCACCCTCTGCACATATAGACCGAAACTCAAAGGCAGAAATAAGCTGCGTTTGTTGTTGTGGTTTGTTTTGTGTTGTGTTTTTT
>WEIS01034405.1:0-28937 GCA_013389965.1 Todus mexicanus
TATATATATATTTATATATAAAATTTCACTCTGAGAATGGTGAGACAATGACACATGTTGCCCAAGGAAGTTGTGGATGCTCTGTCCCTGGATGTGTTCAAGGCCAGGTTAGACAAGGTCTTGAGCAACCTGTTCTAGTGGGAGGTGCCCCTGCTCATGGCAGGGGGGGTGGAACTAGATGATCTTTAAGGTCCTTTCCAACCATAACCATTCTATGGTTTTCTGTATACACCTTTCTAACACTCTATGGCAGGAGGGCTGGGTGGGGCCACATACTTTTCCCAAATCCTGCTAATTTGAAAGAGGAACTTCAGCTGGAAGTGAAATGAATGGTAAATTGTAGGCGGGAGTTTCTGTGCTTTTCCTGGGAAGTTATTTAGCTCCATTCCCCAGGTCCTTAGATATTTTTAAGAAACTCTTCAATGAGGAGAATCCTTGTACCAAGATTGAAAACCCCAAACTTCAGGGAGAGTGCAACCATTAAAGCTTGCTAAATATCTGCTTAAATCTTCACCCCTCAGCTCTCCTTGCTTCCCCTCTTCAAATGAGCGCAGTCTGACCTTGTAGGGGGTAAGCAGAAGCAAGAGAGCCAACACCTGGAAGAGAAACATTGCAATGCTAAATCCTTTGGTTATTGCAAGAAAGTAAGGAGATGGGACAGCTCTACTAGACTAGCTGTACAATCTCTCTAGCAGACTCAAATTGTCAAGGAGCTCTCAGGGTCCTGCTCTTACACATACCCAGTGACCTCCCAGTTCCTGCAATCAGTCTCAATAAGCTCTTTTAAGAAACTGTCCCGTCCTGCTGAGAACTGACACGGTGGCAGTAGGCACAAGGAATACACTTGCCTGGCTCCCAGCCTTGCATATCCCTCCTACAGGCTCTGTATTTTCTTGCCAACCTTCATCCCCTGCTGCTGCTGTCACAGCATTTGTGGTTCACCACCATTCAGTGACTCATTCACAAAGAGAGATGTGCCAGGCACTGCCCAGGGGTACTTATGGGCATTTCTCTGCCTTTCAGTCACCCAGGACCTGCTTTCCACCTTTGGACTGGACCTGCTGTTTTTGGACGGTAGATTCCTGAGGAAGAGCATCTCAGACTTCTCACTGCTCAGCCATGGCCAGCGGCTTCACGCAGCTCAGGTGTGCTGCCAGGAGAGCAGCTAGAGGGCATGTACACAGAGGGGCATGACAGCATCAACTCAGTGGTGCCGCTGCCCCATCTATGTTTCCCCTGTGCCTCTTTATGGTGCTTGACCTTACCTCTACATTCACTGTGCCCTGCATCAGAAGCACATACATGCACACTCCCCATGACCAATGTGAAGCCAGACAGACCTGCTCTGGAGGAGGGAACCCCTCACTCCCCAAGAAAGCAGGGAATGTGACAGCACTGCTGCACAGTGCTCAGGGAGAGCTTGGATGCCCCATCCAGGCCACCCCATTACTGTCCTCCTGTTTCAAAGGGTGCCTACTCAAGGGCTAGACAGATATAGCAACTCAAGTAGCCTTGTAGGACATGAAACAGACTCTCCACCTTTGCTCTGTCCCCGCTTCTGTGTTTTAGGTCACAATTGAAGCACAAGGATTGGAGTCAATGCTGGGAGAAAACATCTTGGAAGGTGAAGAGAAGCCAGAGCTCATGGCCGGGATGTCTGCCATCTTCTTCGATGTTCAGTTGCGGCCCATCATCTTCTTCCAGGGATATACAGACTTAATGGCCAAGGTCCTGTTAAGCACTGGAGAATCTACAAGTGTAGTTAAAGGGAACCTCCTACTGATGGACCATCACCAGGTACTGGATGGGTGAGGGAGTAAATCCCATGGCACAAGCCAGTGGATTTTAGGTGTGTTACTCACCGCAGATACAGATCTAAGAGTGAGGTGGCACTGCCAGATGTCTCTTGGGGTTAGTAGCAGGGCAGGATGGACAGCTCTGCCATGGGACATATGTGGCTCTAGTTCCTCCTATGCAAGCCCAACTGTGGGGTTGGGATAGGCAGCCCCAGCAGCCACAACTCACTGCTGGTATCAGCCACTCAGCCAAGACCAGTGCCTGGTCTCAGTAAGGTCTGCCTTCTCCATCTTCCAGGTTATTCCTCTGCAGTCTGGCCTCCAAGTGGCCATCAAACTCCAGGGTGGGCTAGGGCTTGACATTTCAGCCGACATGGATGTGAGTGTTTGGGAGCAGGAACTGAAAACCAGCGTCAATACAAGGTCAGCAAGTGGGAAACTCTGGGGATATGGAGTACCTGGGTGGCTCAGCACCCAGCACAAGGGATGCTCCAGCTTTGCTGGCTTTCCACAACTCCCTGCTCTTCTTCTGCTGGGTACAGCCCTTCCTGGTGAACATATTGGGTAGGGCTCTGGTGGGCACTGGTTACAGACTCCTTTTACATGGCCAGATCTAAAATTCAGATGCTTAAAGGGTTGTCTGGTGCCAGTGCATGGTGCCCAGCACAGGACTATAGCTTAATGACCAGACCCATGTGCTTCTCTCTCACAGGGGAAGTCTTGCCATCGATTTCCAGGCAGAACTAGATGCCCCTTTCCTCCAAGCCACCCTGAGGAGCCAGACAGAGGTGGAGACTTCAATCCACTTTGACACCATGCTGAGGTTTTCCACCAGCCCAGTGCTCATGTGTCTGCAGCTAAGAGAGGAACAAGTTCCATACAGGTAGTCTCTGGATATGGCCAGATACTGTAGAAACATCACAACATGCTTGAGATAAAGGGGGACTTCTTGGGTAGAGGCGGGAATTAATGGTAGTACACTAACTGAGTGGGGTGGGTCAAAACTGGTAGGATAGAGGAAGGACACCACAAGATCATGATGACATGAATGGAAGCACCATGCCTAAACCATTAGGACACAGTGAATATGCTGGTCTGTGAGGAGGATGAGGTCCACCACAGCCTCCTGACCATCTTGCTGTCACCTTATCCCACAGAGAAATCTTCACAGTTTCCAAGTCTGCTGGGAGCCAGAGCAGCACAGCTCGAAAAGGCAGGCAGGGCACCATGCCTGGGCGGGAGTTTGCCTTGCACTGGGCCAACTCCAAGGTTTGCAACCGCCTGTTGACAGCAGAAGAAGAATAGGGGAGTCAGAGCACTGGACAACTGCCCCCTCACCTGCCACACACCCCAGTCCTCTGTGAACTCAATGCGAGCTGCCAAGGGCTCTGCCCACCTCCTCCACAACCATCTTTTAATATGAAAAATGCTGCAATAGGGACATCAGAAGAGACCACAGGAGGAAGTGCTGCAGCACAGCCAGGGGCACCCCTTGCTTGGGGCTGAAGGAGCCAAACCTGCCCTCCCCACCCCAAAGACTGAACTCTTCCCCTTCATGGGGAAGGGCTTGCTAGAAGCCCCACTGATCCCTGTGAAAAACAGCCTTCTTTTGCAAATGAATGACTTCCTCAGAGCCCAAGAAACCCTTCTGCAAGCCTATGCCCCAAAATGCCACATTGTCTCCCCATTTATCAAAGCAGTCAGGAGGGAGAACATCTGCAGCCAGCAAGGAAGAGGTTTCCCACAGAGGAGTGAATGACCCTCCTTTAATGCACAGTTTTGCAGCTGCCAGATTGTCCAGGAAGACAGAAAAAATATTTCTGGAGGAAGTGGGGGGGGGTAATTTTTTTTTAATTTTATTTTATTTTTTATGTAACCAGACTTTCACCCCAAAATAATCCTCAGGGAGAAAGGCAGAGAAGCCAGATAAAATACTTAATAGCCAGTTGCCAATTATTGTGTGTTCTGTCGGGATTAATTGAAGGTGTTTGCATCTATTTGCATACGAAGGCAACTCAGCTTGGTGCCATCCTCTTACTCCCGGGGGGAATTTACACTCTGTTGCCAGGGATGTGGCTGGTGCTACATCAGGCAGCAAGGGTGAGGCCAGGGGTGAACAGTTTGCATTTCAGTGTGAGTCAGATTTACATTTAAAAAGCAGATTAAAAAGGAGCAAGACAAAGGAATGTGGCCCACATTTCTGAAAAACTGGGGAACTGAAGGCAAAGTTAAAACAGAGCAGTGGAGAATGCAGCAAATTGCAAGAGACCCTTCTAAAGGGCACAGACCAGCAGTCTCAGTCCTCATCTTGAAACAGGGAGAATTGTCTAGAAGATGGAGCTTAAAAACCCAGGAAAAATGCTGGAGACCCACCAGCTGCTGGGGAAGACTGGAAGGAGATGGGGAGGGTGGAGGATAACACTCAAGCAGGGACTAGCTGAAAGAAAAAGGGAACGGACATTGGTGTCTTCAAGGCACTAAAGCATCTCATGGCAGCTCTGTATATCCCCTCCTGATGCTAATATTCAGCAACCGCTTCCTGCTCTAGTGCCTACATTTGGATTTTTCTGCATGTTTTTCCCTCTAAGACAGGCAGGGCTACAAGACTCATCTGAGGTCATAAAAATCACCTTATAATTAAACCCCACAAGAGCACAAGCCTTTCAATGCTGGCAAAAAGCAGATTGAAAAGGTGGTTTGAGATTACTACGACTCCCAGCGTGGGGTGAAAACTCTAGAAGTAGAGAAATTACTACTCTAACAGGTTTGGCATGCAGATCTGAATGTTCACCTGGGGAGCTAGGTGGTTTCAAACCATGGACACAAGCCACTAATGTATTTGGAAAGTCTTCCATCCTTTGGGTTTTGGGGGTTTTTTAAGTGATTTATTGCTGTTGTAGTCCATCCTATAGGGCAAGTATAGATGCTGGTGGACATGGAGGGCAAGAGATCATGTTTGACTGACATGGTCCTTTCTACATTGGAGAATCTATCACAGAGAGCTTGGACAAGCATTACAAAACTATTACTTCAGGTAAACATCCTTCAGGGTGGACATTTTCCAACCCAAACTGGAAAAGTTTAATGGAGTCACACCTCCATCCCATCCCCTTCATGGAAGACAGCACATACTAGACATGTCTTTTGCTAACGCATGCAGATCCAAAACCCATCTACTGAGATGTGGCTTCTGCCTAGAGCCTCTCTGTTTTCCTTTTTGATCCAAAGTTTACGTATTAATGGAGAAATCTCTGGCCTCTCTTATCATCTGAACAGCAGTTCCCCTTCTCTTTTAATCAAGGCAGCAGATGGAGATAAGATTGCCTCAACACTACACCCAGGAAGGCAGTGATCCAGCAACAAAGAGAGACAGCAGCTTCCTTCTTCTGCTGATATTTAGGCTCTTTTGGTGATCATTTGTGAAAATTACAATTAGCTCCCTGTAAATATTGTTCTTCTGGTTTGCATTCTCCTCTCAAGTTGGGTTGTTATCAGCCACAACTACCATTCACCTCTCCAGCACTGGAAGGAGGATCGCAAAGAAGCAGCAGTAGCTCTTTAGTCCTTCTTAGTAAGAATATTCCCCTGAAATATTTTTAGCCTTTTTTTTTTTTTTTTGGTATTATATGTGCTTCTTAGGAAAAAAAGGACATTGAGCTTTTTCTTCTTTTTTTTTTAAATTATGAGTATGACAACGTAGCACTGAGTGTCCTAGTTCAGAGGGAGGAAACTTGTCTGCTCTTCCATCTAGAAATGCTAATTACCAGTGCTGGATTATGTACAGAAATAAACGCCATGTATTTTTATATTTTCTCTGTTTAGTTCTTAACTTTCCTTGATGTGCAGTCAGGAAGAATAGAGAGATTGAGAGCAGCTCCCATAGCACAAGTACTTCCAGCAAGAGTAGCTTGACTAAAGCTCCCCAGGTGCCCATATTTAGGGTGCCCCAGAGACACATAGCTAAATGTCCCATTGGAGCTGCAATATGGGGGGACACAAGGGCTACCCTTGCTCCCAGGAACCCCCAGAGCACCATTAGGAATGCCAGCAGCCCTGTAAGAGGGTTCCCATGGGACCAAAGTCACTGCCTTATCCTCTCCTGCCAACTTCTGCAAAAGGAATTGGATGCCATCCAAAACTTTGCTAAAGATCAGGGCTTCTCCTGCATCAAGGCTCTGCTGATTACAGAGCGGTCTCGCCTAGAGCGGACCTCAAGGACACGCACGGTAACTGCCCTGGGACTTGCCCGCGGGTCTGAACAGGAGGATCCCTGTATGACCACGGAAGGAGGGAGCTTGTATCACCCTTGTTGCATTGCTCAGCTTTTTGTTGAGCTGCTGACAGCAGCTCTGAGTCCCACTTGCTCCCCTGCTTCACCCTTTCACCAGGAGCATTCCAGTATTTCCCACTCTTGCTTCACAGTCAGGATTTGGGCTGACTCAGACTATGTTTTACACACCAAGGAGCTGCTCTGACCTCTGCTTGCATGTATCACCTCTGTGATTATCTATGGACCATCACAAACCTTTTTCCCCCATCCAAAACCTTGCTGCTCTACCAGGTGTTTTAGGAGGCCTGTTTGGACCCAAAACCTCTCAGCCTCAGCATTTGCTCCTCAGCCAAAGCCAGGAGGCACCCACCTGCCATTTAGGACCTTTTCCATTGCTCTCTTTCCCCCTTCTTCTCTAAAGGAGAACCTCCACTGAGGTTTGCATTGCACAGTCTAAATCAGAAAATGCCACCCTTACCCCTTGGAATGAGGAGAGGCTAATATTACTGATGGGAGAGCTCTTAGTGCAGAGCAGTTTTGCTCTAAACAAGCGAGACTTGCTCGCTATCTGCTGATGAGGAGACATTAGTGTTCAGAGCACACAGAAACCACACAAAATTTTAGTCCAGGTTTTACTTCGATATGATTCTATGATATGCTATTACACCCACAGAGCTGGAACACAGCACCGCATTAGATATTGAGCCACCTCCGTCAAAGGGGCTAGAAAGGGTCTTGGCCGTGCGAAGGAGAAATGAGTTACAGCTTCCTCCTTCAAAGGCACATTATTCCTATGAGCTAGCTTCATTAGAGACTTTCTGACAAGAACGGAGGAAGAACTAGCCGCTGAAGTTCTGCCTTTGCCTCCTGAAATGCCGGCTACAGGCTTTGCATCTCACATTTGGTAGCACTCTTTGCTCAGAAGCTGTAGGATGGTCTCTTAGGGTCCCTCCCAGAAGGTCCTACACTGAGCTATGCAGTTGGAAGTGATAGGTCCCCAAAGATTCCTTGAATCCAGAAGCAGAAGACAGGGATAACTGGGGAGAGTTGAGGTGCCATATTTTGTTCCTAGTGGAGGTCCCACACGAGAGCAACCACCCAGCTCCCAGGGATTTTGCAGGGGGTTAGAGGCAGAGCAGCCCAGAGTCAGCACCTGACAGCAGGGCTCCGACCCATCTCTTCAAAGGCGGCTTTGCCTGCGGAGCTGTAGATCAGCAGTGACCTCCAGTGGCTGCAGCCAAATCCGGTGGAGATGTCAGGTCAAAGCTGCTCTGCTGCAAGCACACAGGGGCTGGGTGCACAGCACCCAGCACTCAGGGGTGTCCCACAACAAGCACCCAAGGTCGTGGAACCTTTGTGTCAGCAGGTGATGGACCAGGGCTGACCCATGGCAGCCCCTCACCACTCTGAGCTGGGGTGTCCTGTGGTAATGCCATGCTCTCCTGGCCTTCAGGTTTCCCATTACAGCAATTTTTGATATTTTCTTTTCCCCTGTCTATTCCCAGCACATCTCGTACAGCCCCCAGGAGAGCATATGGACACTGCTCACCGAACAAGGTGATAAAACACTATCTGCCTGTCTATTACAGCTGCCAGCAGAGACAAAACTAACAGAACAAAGTGTGTGCAAAAGTGAGGGAATGTGTGTGAGAGGATAGATCATCGGCAGGGACTGGCTTTTGCTGGTAGCTGGCAGAGGAGCAGGTTTAAAGCACTGGAGCAGATCTCTTATCAGCCACTGCTCTCTCCTTCCTAGGCTGCTTGCAAAGAGAATATTGTACATTCTAAATGCTGAGCCCCAGAGAATCACACAAACTGGTAGGGGTTGGAAGGGACCACTGACGAACATCCTGTCCAACCCCCATGCTCCAGCAGGGTCACCCTGAGCAGGGGAGCCAGGATCACATTGTCCAGGTGGGTTTGGAATCTCTCCAGAGAAGGAGACTCCACAACCTCTCTGGCCAGCCTGGGATAGGCTCTGCCACCCTCACAGCAAAGAACCTTTTCGTCCTGTTCAGATGGAACCTCCTGGCACCACTGACAAGAGTCTGGCCCCATCCTCTTGACTCCTTCCCATTACCTATTGATCAGCATTGATCAGATCCCCTCTCAGTCTTCTCTTTTCCAGGCTAAACAGCCCCAGGACTTTCAGCCTTTCCCTGTCCCAAAGATGTTCCAGTCCCCTCATCACCTTCAGTGATTCCCCAGCCCCCATGAAAAATCCAGAAGAAGCAGTTTGTAACTCACCAAAGGAGCATTAAACGGAGAACTCTGGCAATAGTAAATCTCCCATAGGGCTGCAGCTGGGCACCTCCCAAGCCCCTTATGCAAAGTTCACAGCTGCTTTTGGCTACACACATCCCACAGGCAACGCTACAAGGCTTTCTTACAAGCATAGTATGTTCATGGAGGCACTTACCTGGCTGTTACCATGTAGGAAGTCACCCTGGAGTAGGCTGCAAAAGTGGAGCATCCAAGGAGGAATAACTGGTGGGTAGTTGCTCTTATAATCTGCCCAGCAATTACGAATGGAGACTGGAAGCTGTGAAACTTCAATGGGACACAACTGGGCAAGCCACAGAGGCTGAGCCATGAGGTTACCCTAGGTGGTTGAAAAGCTCAGGGCCAGGGCTGGTGGGTCAGGCAGGGAGCCTGAGAACTAGTTGAGCTGACCCAACGAGTCCCCAGGGCTGGAATAAAACCCTCCAGCACAGCAGAGCCAAAACCCATGGGGAAAAAAGCTGAAATTTTCCTAAGAAACCGTTTCACACATGCACACCCTGCTCCATCCCAGCCACTAGTGGGAGTATTGAATGGGTGCAATGCTTGCTATGCAAAAAAAAGATATTAGAGGTGCAGAAGGCATTTGGAAGAGACAATCAGAGCCCCCAGCTCCTGTGTGGGACAAAACAACCCCCAGGTTTCCCTCTTGCTACTCCACTCCTGACAATACACTTACTAAAACCACATGCAATACGGTGTAGACTCACCATACTGTTCTTGTCACCGTTGTGACCATCCCAGAGCTGCCAGGGAGCAGGGCTCCACAGGACAGCTGCAGAAGGACTGTTCCCATCCCAGAGAGAAATCTGATGGCCACAACCACCCCAGTTTTCAAGTGTCCTCCATATCTGTGTCCTCCATACCTAGTGCCCCCCATACCCAGTGTCTCCTAAATCTAGTGTTCCCAGTGTTCCCCATACCCAGTATCCCCTATACCCTGTGCCCCAGAGCCCCCCATGCCCACATCTCCTCCAGCCCGTACACTCCAGGACTGGAGACCCTGGTGCACCTTATACCTGGTTTCCCTGGTGTCTTCCACATCCAATGTCCCCAGTGTCTCCCATACTTGGCATTCCCTATACTCAGTAGCCCCTATATCCAGTGTCCCTTGTGTCCCCTGTCCCCTGTGTCCCTCATACCAGGTATCCCCCATACCCAGTGTCTCCTATACTCAGCATCTCCTGTGCCCTCCATACCCAGTGTCCCCCATACCTGGAGACCCCAGAGTCTCCCATGCCCACATGTCCCCCAGCCCATATACCCTCAGGTCTGGAGACGCTGGTGTCCCCCATATTCAATGTCCCCCATACCTGGTGTCCCCACACCCAGTGTCTTGAAGTCTCTCCTGTCCCTTTTAAAACCAAAAAGCCATCCTGGCCTCCTTGACCAAATATTTTGGCTGTTGCAGCTTCTGAGACTGAAGGTGATTACCACCATAACTGCTATGAAGTTTCCATAGGAAGAATCACCGTTTCCCATGAGCATGGCTTTAACAGTTGCTTCCATGCTTTGCAAGAGCAAAGCAAATTTACTCTCATAAGGTCATAGAATCATAGAATCAATTTGGTTGGGAGCAACCTTTGAGATCATCAAGTCCAACCATTAACCCAGCACTGCCAGGTCACCACTAAACCATGTCCTTCAGCACTAGATCTCCACAGTTTTTCAGTCCCTTCAGGGATGGGGACTCCACCACTGCCCTGGGCAGCCCTGGCCAGGCCTTGACAACCCTTCTGGGGAAAATTTTTTTCCTACTCTCTAGCTGAAATCTCCCCCTGACACAACTTGAGGCCATTTCCTCTCATTCTATCACTTGTTCCTTGGGAGAAGAAACTGACCCCACCTGACTCCAACCTCCTTTCAGGGGGTTGTCAAGAGTCAGAAGGTCTTCCCTCAGCCTCCTTTTCTCCAGGCTAAACAACCCTAGGTCCCTCAGCTGCTCCTCACAAGACTTGTGCTCTAGACCCTTTCCCAGCTTTGTTGCCCTTCTCTGGACATGCTCCAGCCCCTCAATGTCCTTCTTGCAGTAAGGAGCCCAAAACTCAATCCAGGATTTGAGGTGTGGCCTCATATCCCATCCCATCCTTCCCTCCACGCAAGTGCCCCCTGTTACTTTTGCCAGCTTGGTTTTGCCAGCACACCCCCTCAATCAAGTGGCACTGAGGACGATTAATGTGTCCCATCTCATCCACAGCTGCCTTCCCAAGGCAGGAGGAAACACAGGGACTGCTCATCCAGAGGGAAGCGTGGTGTTTCCCTCCAGCCCTTCTTCTCTCTTGCCTTGTCCTTGAGTACTCCTTATTGCCAGCTGCTATCTGGCATCATCACGTGCCGTCTTTCACGCCAGCTATAAAGGCGCTCCAGGATGCAGAATGCTCCTGGAAGCAGCCCCTCTCCCACGCCATGCTACAGGCCACCGTCAAGCTGTGCTGTGGCATTGCCCAAGACCACTTCTGGCATCTGCCAGGTAAGCACCACTCGCCTCCCCTCCCACCTTGGGAAAAACAGACAAACAAGAGGGTCCTCAAGGAGATGCAGAGTCTGCATCTGATGGACATCCCCTTGGAAAGGAGAGATTTTGATTAGATGTAAGGAGTGAGATCCAGGCTCAGGTTGCCAAGAAAGGTGGTTGATGCCCCACCCCTGAAAACATTCCAGGCCAGGTTGGCTAAAACTCTGAGCAACCTGCTCTAATCGAAGCTGTTCCTGCTCATTGCAGGGGCTCTGGACTAGATGACTTCCAGAGGTCCCTTCCAACCCAAACCAGTCTGAGGTTCTATGATTCTATTATACAATCTCACTTGCATGTTCTGTGCTCACCAAAGCCCACATCTCTCCCTTAGGCTTGAAGACAACAGCCGTTGCAGTGATACAGAAGGATGTGCGAGAGATGGTGGTAAGATGATCCCACTGCCTGCCTCCCAAAATTCCTCATTATATTGAGAGGCTGATGGGGAAGGAGACAGGTAAGCCCAGTCTGGGTGTCTGGGTACCACGTTGCTCACAAACCCCTTGCACCACGTGATGGAGAGATACATATTAAAATGCACCCCCCTCCATATGATTTAATCCATATTGGGGGGGGACAGAGTTAATTGTTTTCTCACTGATGGGCTGGACTCTAGCTCTGTGGTCATTTAAAAGCAGCCCCTGTACTGATGGCAAACTGGGTTATTGGGGAGACCCTGAGCTTCTTGGACGGCGAATGGCATCAGCTAAGCCTACAGGCAGCCAAAGCTTTTCACAGAGGTTACAGGCACTTCTTAGTGCTTTGTTGCATGTCTGCCACATCTCTAGATCCACCATTTACCTAAAGACTTTAAAATTAACAAATTCACCTGGTGTTTTTGAAGCACAGTTTGGTCTAAAAGCTGCTTGTGTCATGTTAATAATACCCAAGCCACATGCAATTTGTACCATGGAATTACTGGGAAATGATTTGGAAAGCAATTGCAAAAAGCTCTCCAAGCATCAGCAGGGATGCCAGGGATGCTCCTGAGAGCGAGGTTTTCTGCACAAAGCCATCCCCCAGCCCAAGAGGGGACCAGTTGTGTGGTAAGAGCTGAGACTTTGAGTCAGCAAAGCCCTCTGCTCCATCTCCGTTTGCACCCACAGTTGTGTGAACAGGCAAAGCTGGGGCCAGGGGAGCTTTTCACATTGCTCTGCCTTGCTTCTGCAGCCACGTGCCCCAAGCCCACCACAGATGTCAGCGCCAGCCAATTCTCCAGTGTGGACCTCTCCTACATCACTCAGGGTGAAAGGGCACTGCAGCGAGCGCTGAGCATCCTGCAGCACCATACCGGCCGGCAGGGAGAAACTATGCTGGTAAAGCCTGGCTTCTGCATACCAGAACAGCTCTCAGGAGGAGAAAATGAATCTGGGGAGGGGAGATTTGCTTTTTGTATTCCTCATGCTGGAAGGGAAGCCGTGGGCAGAGGAGACATGTCATGCAAAGCATGCGTGGCAAGGAGGGGTTGTGAGTGAGCCTTCATTAAACGCATTCTCAAGCAAATCTGCAGAGTAAATAGACAGCAGGAAAAAGCTTGGAAGCAGAAGCTCAGATAATCATGTTCCCAGGCAAAGCCAGGAGCATTTCTGCAGAAAAAAAAACCCAAACAACTCTATTGTTATTTACGGTGTTTGTTCATTAAACTGTTTGCTGAATTGTTTAATTCAGCCAGAAAGGACCTTTAAAAAGCCCAACAATCTTGATGGCTAGATTTATATATTACAGCTTTTTCCTGTCAACCAAGTGGTGATGATAAAGAGGACTGGGGTGATTTTATTTCAACATATATTTGATGCCCTTCAGGGCATTTGGAGTTGACACAGGTTCTCTGTAGGTCTCAGGTTGCCCAAAGTGGTGGTCGATGCCCCATTCCTGGAAACATTCCAGGCCAGGTTGGCTGAAACTCTGAGCAACCTGCTCTAGTTGAAGTTGTCCCTGCCCACTGCAGGGGAGGTGGATGAGATGGTCTTAAAAGGTCCCTTCCAAACCAAACTAGTCTGTGATTCTATGATTCTCTGCTCTCCCAGGACACCAGGGCCACCATGTCCAGCACTGCCTTCCCTGGACTGGGCCAGGTGTTTCGAGCAGAGGTGGTCCTTGCTGTGCCTGTGGCAAGACCGCACCAGGAACTGTTTGAGAGGATTGAGCAGATGTCCCAGTGGAACCCAACCCTCAGCTGGGTGAAGGTAAGGTGGGGAGGGATGCCAGGTCCCAGGCTTGGCATTGTGAGGGTTGAGAGCATTAAAAAAATAATTGTATTTATTGCGGGGTTTAAGATTGTTGAAGGGTTAAAGCTAATTCTGCACTCCTGCAAGAGCAGCATAGTACCCCAGGGAGAGAAGATGTGCTTTACTGGTGCAGCACTGAGAAACCAGCTGTTTCCAAGCTCCCTTCTTTGCATGGTCCCTGTTCACAGAGGTTTTCCCATGCTGGGAGACCCAGATATTGCTCAGACTTACGTCAGGGGAGAAGCTGGTCAGCTCAACAGAAGACGCAAAACCAAATACATAGTAGTGGACTTGGCAGTGCTGGGTTTACAGTTGGATTCAATGATCTCAAAGGTCATTTTCAATCTAAACAATTCTATGATTCTGTATCACACTGTGGGAGGAGCCCCAGGAAGCTTATGTGTTGTCTTGGGCTTCTCTTGAGTATTTGCCTCATTTCTTAGCTTCCAAATCACAGCAGATTCCTAAGCAAGCTGCCAGCCTCAGAAAGCCTTCCCTGGCTCACCTGGGCTGGCTCAGATCCTCCCCAGCCTCTGCTTATTTATTGCTACCACTTCCCTGGCCCTTCAGAAAAAGAAAAAGCAGAGAGAGAATCCCATCCCTGATAAAAAAGGCTGCAGAAATCACCAGCTTTGCCTCGTAATAGCCTACAGGGGATTGGGATTTAATTATCCCCAGGTGCTATCCCCAAACCCCCACCTTGTTGCTGCTCCTGCTCACTGTGCTACTGTCCTCAAGGTGGCTGAGGAATAAGGGGGTGGCAGGGATGTCCCTGGAACAGCAACCCCAAGGAACCCAGCCCCCAGTGTTCTCCTTGCTCTGGCAGGTGCTGCAGCACATTGGGACGGACACGCTGGTGATGCACGAAGTCACTGCTCCCAGCCCTGGCAATCTGGTAGGCCAGAGGGACTTAATGAGTGTGTGGCACTGTGTGAGGAGGGATACAGTCATCTACCTGGTGGGCATCACCACCCATATCGAGCCACTATCCTTGCAGGAAGGGTGCAACAGGTAAAGCTCTGCCAAAGTGATCGTCATGGGGTACTGCGTCCCTACAAAGGGGAGATCGCCACTGTGGCCATGGTTCTGCACTGGGCACAGTAAGGGAGGCATTCCAAGAGCTACCTCCCTGTTGCGTTTTCTCTGGCATCTCCTCACTCGTATTTCCCCGCACTCTGGGTGGACTCGAACTGCCCAGTCCCTTGCCCACCGCAGATCTGAGTCCCGGCTGAGCTGCATTGTCCTACAGCCCTTAGCGGAGGACCCTGACTGTACCCACTTCACCTGGCTCCTCAGCGTAGACCTGAAGGCAAGTACCACCACGTGATATGGGGTGGGACAGCAAAGGACACACATCCTGGTGTGCAGACACACTCTACTCTCCAGGCTGGGTGCCCCAATAGGACAAAATTCAGGTTGGTTTTCCTCCCTGGAGGAAATCCAGGCTGGATCCCCACATCCATCATTAACCGCATCTTGCCACAGTCCCAAGTGGACTTCATCAAGCACCTCCACCAGCACTTCTCTGCTGCCGTGTGACCCTGAGCTGGACAGGCTCTACCCGAGCACAAGGGCTACAGCCCAAGCTGGAGACCTGTTCCTGCCCCTGCTCATGGCTGAGCAGCCACAGCTGCCAGCGATGGGGCAAGACGGTGCAACCACCAAGCAACCCTGAGTGTAGAGAGCACCCTCCACCCAGCACTGTGCTCCTGTTCTGGGGCAGGAGCTGAGCATCTGCAAGCTTGGATGACCAAGGCAATGCTGTACCTTGGATTAAGAGGTTGCCTAGAAGCCCTTGCCCAAACCTCAGCCGTGAGCAGCAATGGTAGTTGGTGTTCAGCATCACTCCTCCCCACTCAGCAAGGAGGAAGGCGCTGAAACACACCTCGATGTTGGGCAGCACTGCCCAGGCTGTGGGCTCTTCTGCAGCTTCAGCCCTGCCCTCGTTTCATTGCTCTGTATTTATGACCTGACCATGGTATGAATTGTCAGTGCTAGCTCAGGGGCTCTCTCTGGCCTGAACTAGTAACGCACCTTTATTTTTGCTAACCTCTATATACATGTATCCTATGTATGTGTACATACACGCATATACCCCAAACCCTATGTGTTTACATATATGCACAGAGGTTTTTCTCCTGCTCTGCCAACAGCAATGGGAGCAGGTATATGCTGTCTCAGGGAGACAGAAATGTGCTTTTCACCATCAGTTGAATTGACTTTGAGTGCTGGAACGTGAGAGGAGGTGGCAAGGCAAGTGAGAAAGCAGCTAATGGAGACAGGCAGGGGCACACTCAGCCCCACAGCCCAGTAATGTAGACTCGTGTTCTCCAGGACCACTGCATCCAGGGGAGCTCATCACTGAAGACCTGGTAAAACCACTGGTAGGTTTTGTCCTTGGAGGCTCCCCAGGAGCTCACCAGCTATCCCAGCAGCAAGGATGACCAGTTCAGTGATCCCAACATTATCCCACACCTTGGGAACAAGCACCTTGTGCCATAAAGCTGCTGCCAACCACAGCTAGAAACATCCCTTGCAAGAACAAAGATGAGGAGTTGTATATCAGGAAACGTTCTTAGAGCCACTGCATAGAATCATAGACTGGTTTAGGGGAGAAGGGACCTTTCAAAGTCTTCTAGTCCACCCACCCTGCAGTGGGCTGGACAGCTTCAACTAGAGATAGCTACTCAGAGCCCCAACCAACCTCATCTGGAATGTTTCCACAGATTGCAGGGTGCCTGTAATTTATACATCCGTGAGATTTGCTGGGTCTTTGGCTTATTTAGGCAGGGAGGAGGAGGGGGAAGTATCATCTCAGAACACGTATGCTGAATTCGCTAGGTTGAAATAAAAAGGTGACGGCTCGCTGCATAAGCCCGCACAGCTCACACTTGTATTTGCCTCCCTCTCATGCCCATTGTCCAAATAAATCTAGAAAGATACTTTGACGAGGATTTATTTATTATTTCTTTTTACATTGTTAGAGTTCAAAAAAAAAAAAAGAGAACCCAACAAAATTAATAAATATTAAAAGTTAAAAAGCTCTGAATCTCATATGTACAAAACTTTATACATCATCATAACACTGGACAAGGTTACATCACAGGAATGACTTGGTGTGTCCGCTAAGCCCAGAAGGAGGCCCAGGGGGACCAGATGCACCATCTCCTCACAGAAAGAGGACCAAATCCCTGCTGGGAGCTGGGCCATTGCATTGCTACCTCCCCTCCCCTCACGGTGCAGCTTTCCACAAGAAGGAACCCTACTTCAGTCAGCCTGGAATAAACACGCAGGGTGGGGTCCCAGCCCTGCAGCATCATCTGCATGTGGCAGAGGGGGATGGAAGGGGTACCGCACCCTGGTTTAAATCTCACATCCTCTCTTGGCTAGAGGCGAGAGGTTAGCACCTGCAACGTGGCCCCCTTGCCCTAAAGACACTCCCTCCCCTCCAGGGACTCTGGCTGGGGGGGCAATGGGGCAGGGCCAGCCCTGAGCCACAGCTCTCCTCCGAGGTAAAACAAGGAACCACTGCAAATATTTCTACCGCAATAAAGCACTAATAGTACCGAGGGGAGGGGTGTAGCTGAGAATTTGGGAGGAAGGAGCGAGCACACACATATACTGCACCCTGGACACATTACAGCCCATGTTTTAGTGGGGAAGGCTTTGGTTTATTCACTGCCTCCAGGTTTATGGGGGACAAGGGGCTGAACACTTGAAAAAAGCCAGCCCAGAGCTGTCCCAGCAGCAGGAGAGGGATGCAGCACAGCCTGCCCCGCATCACCAGGAGAGATGCTCCTTGAAAGAGTAACCTAAGCATTATCTTTGGCACAATAAATAAATGCTGTCACTCTGGCGGAGGGCAGCGCTGGTGGCCAGGCTGGTCAGCGGCATGGCACTGGTGTCAGGAGTCCGAGGGATGAATCCCACCCACAGCATCCCAGTGATCCTGTGGATACAGGTACCAGCACACCTCAGGCTGAGGCACCCCATCACACTGTTTCATTGGCATCCCTCTGCTTGTCCATGGTGGAGAGTGGAAGACATTTCTGGAGATCACCTCATCCAACACCCCTGCTAAAGCAGGTTCACCCAGAGCAGGTTTCCCAGGATCGCATCCAGGCAGGTTTGAATCTCTCCAGAAAGAAGACTCCATTAATCTCAATCAAAGCACGTACCTCCACCTCTCCTCTGTTGCAATCTATGCCAGACCCCCAAAGGCAAAGGGAAGCTTGCACGCTGACATGAGCTCCTCCAAGATGCCCTGACCTCAAGTTTCTTTCAGCCACATCGATGCAATGCTCTGCCCCAGCACCGATGGCACTGAAAGCACCAGGCTTGAGCAGCAGCGTGCCCTAAAGCCCACAGATCTCCTCGTACATGCTGGGCACCCCAGGCCACCTCACCAGCAAGCCCTGGACATCTGCAGAACTTATCAAACAATGTCCTTAGAGACGTACCATCCTGCTCATCAGATGGCCAAGGAAGCAAGGCAAAGGGATGCATCCATGCCATGCCTGTACTCCCAAGACATCCCCCTTTGCAATGCCCAACTGGTCTATCTGCCAAACCTTGCCTTCCTCAGATTCCACCTCTCCGGCCCCTCTCCTCCCTGCCAGCACTCAGCCCCCATGAAAGCTCACCTTGCCCTGCCAATGCCCACCTTCTTCCGCCACTGCTCCTGGAGGTGCTGGATGCCCTCAGCTGGGAGGTTGCACACTCCCAAGCACCAAAACCACAGCAGCCTCCTCAGGGACACCCCATGGGAAACTTCAGGCCGACTGACCTGGCTCTGGGGATATTATGAGAACTGTAACTGCTCCAGGTAGACCCTGTGCCTGGACACCAAGCAAGCTGCACACAACCCTAGGCTGCTAAAGTGCTGTGCATACATTTAGTACTTGGCACAGTAATTTTTTAACGGTGTTAATCGCCTCCCTTGCAGCCCCTCCCAAGCAGCAGAAAGGATACGGAGGAATCTTCCTCTCTCCTTTCTTTATACATGCCCCTAAAATCCACTCCTGGCTTCCCAGTTGTTCCCATTTCCCTCGGAGAGGTGTTGATGCCCTACAGGCACTTGGTGACCAGGGTGCAGTGATCAGGCTGATGGGCTTGGGGATGCTGGGCATAGGTACCAGCTCAAGGCTGGCCAAGGGCAGTATGGGCTAAAAAGTCACTGCCAGGAGACAAGCATTTTTCACATGTATTTTTGGTATTTGACCTCGTTCTTATTGCTCATGTTAGAGCTGCCTGGACCATCTCCTGCCAATCCTGCAATGCAGGACAGCAGCTGGTCTGTGGTTTTCACACTCCATCTTCCCCCAGACATGTTTCCCAAACTCTCTACCCCAACAGGGACAGCCCGGAGCAGCAGTTTGGGAATTTCCTGACATTTCTCCTCCCCTGTTTCACCACCTCCCTCCAGCCGCTCGCCCCTGCAGATTCCCAGAATTGCTACCCCCAAGCTCTGAGCATCGGGGCTGGATCACAGAGGCAAGACCCTCCTTCTCCAGCACATCTTGTGTTGCTGCTTGGGGCAGGAGGAAGGAAAAAGCAACATTAAAGCCCCCCTCCCAAATCTTTGTAGCACCCTGGGAGGAAGCAGCCAGCCTACCCACAGCCAAGCCCCGGTCACTCGGCTTTTTGCTCCTTTTCACCTTTTTTCTGTGGCACTGTTAAAAAAAACATGTCACAGCTGGGGGGTGGGGAGGAGGGAAATAATGAGAACAAAAGGTGGTTTTCCCAGGAATTTCCAGGTGAGACTGGTTATTTTCAAACCTGTCAGTGCCACCTGTGAAAACCACCACTGGAAATAGGGGGGAGGGGAAAGAGGAAAAAGAGGAGGAGGAGGGGAGGGAGGAAGGGAGGGAGAGAGGGAGAAATGAAGGGAGGCAAAAGGCTTCCCCTGTCCCACAGTGAGGTGGTCCCGAGCAGGTTACCTGGTTGCTTGCCCCCTGCTCAGCTCACTCGGGGTCGGCAGACCCTTGGGGAAAGCACCACTGCCAGGCATCCCTTCTGCCCAAGGCATTGGGGTGGGGTGCCCATGGGGTGCTCCCTGGGCAGGGGTGGTGGGGCCTGGGGAGAGCAGCGGAGCTGGGCTGGAAGCAGCGGTTCCCGGGGGAGAGCTGGAGCCAGTGGTGGAGGGTGAGCTGGTGGTGGAGGCGGCTTTCCTGCCACACGATTCACAGCAGAGCTTGTTGTAGCCAGGGATGGAGCAGTAGCGAGCCAAGACCTCCATCTGGCAAAAGATGGACTTGTCCCCAAGGCAAGGCTCTCCTGGAAGAGGGACAGAGCAGTGTCAGTGAGCACAAAAGATGAAGATGGCATTAGGCTCCCACCCCTGCACCATTCTGATGGTCTCAAAGGCTGCCAGGGTGCTTCCCAACCTACTATTGCTCTGGGAGCCTTCCAGCACTTAGAGGGGGGCTACAGAAAAGATGGGGAGAGACTTTTTAGCAGGACCTGCTGTGACTGGACAAGGGATGATGGTTTTAAATGAAAAGAGGGGAGATCTAGACTTGATAGACAGAAGACATTTTTTAGCCTAAGGGTAGTGAGAGCCTGTCCCAGGTTGCCCAGAGTGGTGGTCAATGCCCCGTCCCTGGACCCATTGCAGGTGAGGTTGGCCGGGGCTCTGAGCAACCTGCTCCAGTTGAAGCTGTCCCTGCTTCCTGCAGGGGGTTGGACTACATGGCTTTGAAAAGTCCCTCCCAACCCAAACCTGTTGATGATTCTATGATTCATTCTATTGCTCTCTGCCCCACTTGGCAATGCTTGTACAGGAATGCAGGGTGAGAGAGTTGGAAAATGAAGCCAAAGTGCTTGAGGCTTGTGTGTGCAGCAAAATAAAACCAAACAGGGATACTCCAAACCAGCATCTTAAATCCAGCCACGATGAATCTTGCCCCAGCACTGTAAGTAACCTTTTGCTTGGAGCAAGGGACAAAAGCCAGAAGGCATCTCCCTGCTTGGGTAAATGCAGCAGGATGACAGTTCAAGATAAAAAGGAAAGGGCAGAAAATTTCAGTAACACGTTCCCCAGCACAAGGCAGTGGTAACTGCTAGATCCCAGACTCCGCGAGATGGCAACCGAGCACTGCAAGTTGAGGCATCAGGGAGGCAGCTGTGGAGGGTGAAACTCCCCAGAACCACTGCTGGATGTGCATCCTCCCTCCCACCCACCTGCATTTCCCACTGGGAGCCGCAAAACCCCTCAGGAGGGCTCCCCTGGGAAGCATCACCCTTACCCAAGCAGAGACACTTACTGGAGGAGATCTTGCTAACGGGGTTTTTGACTCCATCCTGGGGCATCTGCTGCCCGTTGGGCATGCCATGGTCACCGGCAGCGGTGCTGGTGTTGATGGCAGAGACCTTCCCTGTGGAAAGAGCACCATGATGCTCAGCTGCCACAGGAGCACATGACACTCAAAATCCCTTAGGAGGGCATTATGGTGTGGAATTTTGGGGGTTTTAAGGGATCTCCTCAAAACCAAGGTCCCTTGGGGACCATACTACTGGAGAGAGTCCAACAGAGGACACAACGATGCTGTGACAAGGAAAGGCTGAGAGCCCTGGGACTGTTTAGCCTGGAGAAGAGAAGACAGAGGGGATATGGATCAATGCTGATCAATAGCTGAAGTTGGGGGGGGAGTAAGAGGATGAGACCAGACTCTTTTCAGTGGTGCTAGTGACGAGTACAAACTGGAACCCAAGAGGTTCCATATGAACAGGAGGGAAAGTATCTGTTGTGAGGGTGTTGGAGCTTGGCCCAGGCTGCCCAGAGAAGTTGTGGAGTCTCCTTCTCTGGACAGTTTCCAAACCCACCTGGACAATGCAATCCTGTGCACCTTGCCCTCGGTGACCCTGCTGGAGCAGGAGGGTTTGACAAGATGATCTCCAGAGGTCCTTTCCAACCCCTACCATGGCATGATTCTGTGACTGGGGAGCACTCAGTTTGCCTAGCACTTAAGCTGCTCAAAAATACCCCAAGATTGACTCCAAGGTGCCCATTTCCATCATATCCTCAGTTTGTACCATCCCCAAACGGCCAAAAAACCCCATACCAGCAAACATCAGGGCCAAGAACAGAAAAGTCCAATATTTTAGTCAGTGTTTAACCCTTTCTCTGTCAGCAGCATCAGGGACCTTCAACCCAACCTTCTTTGCTGGCACCCCCTCGAAGCTGAGATGGGCTGGAGGCACGCATGAAGATTGGCCCCCACCAGCATGTATCCCACCCCTAAGTGTCTCCTCCTCCTCCTCTCACCCGGGCAGATGGCCACGTGGCAGCCCTGGACAGTCTCTGGCTTGTCGCCCTCACAGTGCCCGCCGTTCTCACTGCCTTTGCACACCACCTGCCGTTGCTGGACGCCCTCCCCGCAGCTCGCCGAGCACTGCACCCAGACAGACAGACAGACAGACGGTCAGGGTTGGAATGAGGACAGCTGGCACACCCCAACAGTCACGCCCCAGAGGGATTTGCAGATGATGACGCCTCAGGTGGATACTGAGTTCTAATAACAGCTTTTCCTCCCCATCTCCAGCAACCCACCCTGCTCTCTACCAGGGTGCAATTGGGATGCACCTCAAATCCTGGGTTCAGCTTTGGGCAAAGAAGGACACCAAGAAGGACACTGAGGGGCTGAAGCATGTCCAGAGAAGGGCAACAAAGCTAGGGAAGGGTCTAGAGCACAAGTCTTGTGAGGAGCAGCTGAGGCACCTGGGGCTGTTCAGGCTGGAGAAAAGGAGGCTCAGGGGAGACCTTCTGGGTCTCTCCAACTCCCTGACAGGAGGCTGGAGCCAGGTGGGGTCAGTTTCTTCTCCCAAGAAACAAGCGACAGGACAAGAGGAAACAGCCACAAGTTGTGCCAGGGGAGGTTTACGTTGGACATGAGGAAAAATGTCTTCCCGAGAAGGGTTGTCAAGCCCTCAAACAGGCTGCCCAGGGCAGTGGTGGAGTCCCCACGATCCCTGGAGGGGTGTCAAAGCCATGGAGATGTGGTGCCGAGGGACATGGTTTAGTGGTGACCTGGCAGTGTTGGGTTAATGGTTGGACTTGATGATCTTAAAAGATCTTTTCCAACATGAACAATTCTATTCTATAATGCTATTCCTTCCCAAATTTTGAGTCTCCCCACAAACCTCCTTGAAAACATTGCTGGCCTCTGTACCCGTATCTCCATCCCTATGAGATCAGCCTGTTCCGTAAGAACCTAGTCTTCACAACCAGCCCCTATACCCCTCCTCCCAACCCCACCATGCAGCTGGGAGCCTCCTTCCCATCCCCAGCTCACCTCCGACCAGGCGCCTGTCCTCCATTGTGCCGGGCAGGGCAGGCGGCTGCAGGGCCGGCGTGTCTCTGGCCGCTGCCCAGGGCAGTACTTGGTGTGCAGGGTGCGGTTGGTACCATCTTGCAGACGCTGCATGCACTGCACCACCCGTACCTGCATCCCCAGCTTGCCACAGGACCTGCTGCAGGCACCCCACTCCTCAGCAACCCACCTGCCAGAGAAAAGATGTGTTAGAGGCACTGGGAAGAGGCCCAGAATACTCCCCACAGAGGGGACGGGAGCACCTTGGGCTGGCCAGGAGGACTTACACTGGCTGCAAGCACTCCTGGAGGTTACAGCGTCGCCGGATTGGCTTTGGCTTCTTGCCGTTGTCACAGAAGTTTCTATGCACCATCCGGTTGTCACTTTTCCGCCGGCAGCCATATTTGGTGTACTGGATGCCTGGGCGTGGGGAACACAGAGAATGGGCAGTGAGACAACTGGTGTGGGGACACCCCGCCCAGTCCCTCTCCTACATCCCTGCCAGGATGTGTGCTCTCAGATGTCACCACTTAGGTGGGACCCAAGTGGTGTTTCACCCAGGCCTGCAGAGGATGCGCATGTGGGTGCCAGACCCCCCCCAGCCTCCTGGAGTCACACAGGCTGCCGTGGGGTGCACACACAGAGAGGGGTGCGAAGCAGAATCTGCCTTGCTCCCCCTCCCTCTCCCAAGCTGCTCTTCCAAAAACCCAGGTTGAGACAGCAGTTTCTTGGTGGAGACACAGCCACCACAGCATTTAGTGAGCTAAAAATTTGGCTTTTTTTCTCCAGATATGGGGGCAAAACCGCATAGCACATAGCAAGTCTGGCCAAAGCAGTGCTACAACCTGCCAAATAAGCTGTGCTTGCTTGGGAGCAGAGCAGACCAGACTGGGGCTAAGCCAGCCTTAAACACGAGCTGTTTGCTGCCGTGCCAGGATCCCTGCTGCAGCAAGGTCCAGGGAGCCAGTGAGGGCTCAACTCCAGCTCTGCAAGTCCCAAAGTCTTCCAGCCATAAGCTGGCCAGCACGAGGTGGAGGCACAAGGTCTTGTCCACTATTTGAGGGTCGGGTAGGTCTCTGGTCCACCCCCTGCTCAGAGCAGGGCCACCTTCAATATAGGTTTGGGTTGGAAGGGACCTTTGAAGGTCATCTACGCCAATGCCCCTGCAGTGAGCAGGGACATCAGATTTCACCAGCCATACGGATGCAAGGCTTTCATCAGCAAACTGCCCAGGCACACATGCTCCTCCCAGAGGGAAAAATCCAGCAATATCTCTGCCAGGAGCTCCTGTGTGCTGCCTGCCCTCCATCAGAACACCTCCTAGGATGTCCACATCTATTTCTATGCAAGAAAAGCTTTGAGAGCTGTCATCTGCAAGATCACTACCCCTTGGCTCAAACTGGGCTAAAACCCAATGAAAAACTCAGAGCAGGTATGCGGATAGACAAATGAAGGTATACACACACAAACACATAAGCCTGTGTTGATAAGAAATCTGCCTACAATGCTCACCTAGGCTGCTCTGCAGTAATGGTTTTTAACAATCGTACTCCTGTGTGGTAGATCCCCCAAATTAGAGGCGCAAAGAACACCGATATGGGTGTGGAGAAGAAAGCCAGGCCTCCAAGCAGTACTAGCTCTAGGTCTGAACCTTTGTGATGTATGATCATGGGGAGAAACACTTGAAAACTGCATCTGCATGTTTCCAAGTCAAAGACGCCCCATAGGGCGCACATAGGAATCAGCCTCAAGTTGTACCAGTGGAGATTTAGGCTGGACACGAGGAAAAATGTCTTCCTCACAAGGGTTCCCCAGGCCTGTCCCAGGGTTAACAGTTGGACTCGATGACCTTCCAAAATGATTCTATGATTCTAACACGACCCAGCAGCCTCTAAAGCATGCACTGTAGGCTGCTAAGAATGGAAAGCTACCTCCTCCACACGCCTTGGAGCACTGAGACCAGCTCTTGAGAGCCCACTCGTAGGAATCCATCTCCTCAAGCAGGACATTGTTGTTTCCAATCATGGGCAACAGGTCTTCGTGGATGATGTACCGGTACATCAGGCTGCTCCTCACCGCCTCCTCCTGAGGCATGACCTGCAGGCAGAGAGAGGATAATCGGAGAGGGGAAGGAGAAGAAGAAGTGATCCCATTGGAGAGGGAAGGGAAGAGGAAGCCATCAAAGAAGAAAAAACTGAACAAGGACCACATGGCACAGTACACACAAGAGTAGGAGAGACAAACCCCATTAATACCTCCAGCATGATTAGTGAGCTCTGAACACAGAGCTTACTCTTCAGGAACGCACCTCTCCAGCTGTAGAAAAAAACACTGCCCAAACATTCCAACTTCAGCTTTGGGTCATGTGCCCCAGCCTCTCCTCTGACCTGCAGGACCTCAGCCTATACCCAAAGCCAGCACCAGCCATGGAGATGTATGGGAGTGTAGGCTTCCCTGAGTAACCAGGGAACCCAACTCCTAACTCCTCTTCATTATTCCTCATCTAAAGTCCTTCCATCACCTCCTCAGACTACCTTCCATCTCTGTACTGCTAGGTGATGATTATCTCCAGCACACTCAGAGGGCATGTCAGCCAGCCTTACCAAAACACTGATGGCTTCATGCAGAGGCCCACTGGTTTTCAGGCTCTCCTTGCCATGTTCGATGGTGTATTCCCACTCCAAGCCCATCTCAATGAACACCTGGCTTTTGGCTTCTCTGTCTTTGGCATTGAGGATGAAGTTACCTGTGGCTTGGTTCTTCACAGCTAGAGGAGAAAGGAGGTATTTCAACATCATTTCCTCTGGTCATTCCCTTTGAAGGACTGGAATGACCCAGGTAAGATCCTTTGGGTAGAAATTTTCAGAATAGGACCAAGAAAGAGGTAGCCAATGATGGGAAAGGTGAAGTACTCACCGATGCTGTGAGATGATGGCTCCACCTCTTCTATCTGAAGGTGCCTTGCCCCTGCTGGAATCTCAAACATCTTCAAAACACCTGCTGAAAGGGAGGGAGGAGAAAGAGCAGCAATTCCCCAACTGGACATGCACTTGTTTGCCACCCACATGTGAATCAGAGAATCATAGACTGTTTTGGGTTGGAAGGAACCTTTAAAGGTCATCTAGTCCAATCTCCCCACAGGAAGCAGGGGCAGCTTCAACTAGAGCAGGTTGCTCAGAGCCCCAGCAAACCTCACCTCCAATGGTTCCAGGGATGGGGCATTGACCACCACTCTGGGCAACCTGGGCCAGGCTCCCACCATCCTCAGTGTCAAAAATGTCTTCCTTCTCTCTAGTCTAAATCTCCCCTCTTTCAGTTTAAAACCATCATCCCTCCCCCTGCCACAACAGGCCCTGCTAAAGAGTTTCTCCTCATCTTTCCTGTAGGCCCCCTTTAAGCACTGAAAGACCACAGTAAGGTCTCCCTGGAGCCTTCTCTTCTCCAGGCTGAACAACTCCAGCTCTCTCAGCCTGGACTCATAGCAAAGGGGTTCCAGCCCTCTGACCATTTTTGTGGCCCTCCTCCAGCTGACCCTAACCAAATTCACTCCCAAATCCACTGAGCCCACTCACCTGGCTGCTTGGGGGTCTTGGCCAGTGTGCCCTTCACCGCCCGGCAGTGAGAATTGTCCCCTCCACAAACCCCACACTTGTCATCCTGTTTCAGAGAGCCGACCTCCTTGTCACAGCCAACGTGCTGACACCCATGGGGAAGAGAAGACAAGCACCAGGTTACAACCCTGCAGTCTATCCCAGCGCTCCACCATGCCCCATAGCTCTTTGCTGCACACAGGGTTGGTCCCCAGGTTAAAATATGTGTTTCGAAGTGGGTCAAGGGGATCACAGCATCACAGAATGATTTGGGTTGGAAGGGACCTTTCAAGGCCATCTAGTCAAATCCACCCACAGTGAGAAAGGACAGCTTCAACTAGAGCAGGCTGCTCAGAGCCCCAGCCAACCTCGCGTGCAATGGTTCCAGGGACGGGGCATCAACCACCTCTCTGGGGAACCTGGGCCAGGTTCTCACCACCCTTATTGTGAAAAATTCCTTCCATCTCTCTAGTCTAAATCTTCCTTTCTTACTGTCAAACCATCACCCCTTGACCTGCTGCAACAGGCCCTGCTAAAAAGATTGTCCCCATCATTCTGATAGGCCCCCTTTAAGTATTGGAAGGCCACAATAAGATCTCCCCAGTGAGATGCACAAGCTCTCTCCTGGACACTCAAAAGGCCAGGGACAGTCACATAGCAGCCATCAACTCCTCACCACGCACTCGCCCCGGACACAGACGCTGTAGGGGTCTCGGTAGCTGCACCGGGTACCGTCATGAACAACCTGGTTCATGAAGACCACGTCCCCTGTTCCTTCAGACTGGCAGATCAGCTCACACTTCTGAGCATCTACAGCAAAATAAAAAGGGGAAAAAAAGAGAAGAAAAAGGGTTCGTTGAAATACATTAGAGCGATTGAAGATAAAAACGAATCTGCAATGTCAGGCACCTGGCTGCATCCATGAGGAATATCAAGCCAGGAGCTGGCTCCCAGTCTAGCCCAGAGCAGCATGCTCCCCATTGCAGTTCCAGGAGTGAGTAGGCACAGCCATCACCCTACCATCTCCTAGGAAAACAAGCCCACAGTGTGCCAAAGCACACGGAGAGTGGAGACAAAAATTTAAGTTAGTACAAACAGATTTATCTCTGGCTACCATTATTAGAATCATAGAATTGGTTTGGTCAGAAGAGACCTTGAAGATCATCAAGTCCAACCGTTAACCCAGCACTGTCAGGTCACCACTAAACCATGTCCCTCACCATGACATCTACACAGCTTTGAAATCCCTTTAAGAATGGGGACTCCACCACAACCCTGAGCAGCATGGGCCAGGCCTGGACAACCTTGTCAGACAACGTATTTTTCGTAATGTCCAACATAAAACTCTTCTGACACAACTTGAGGCTGTTTACTCTTGTCCTATCACTTGCTCCTTGGGAGAAGAGACCAACTCCACCTAGCTCCAACCTCCTTTCAGGGAGTTGTGGAGAGCAAGGTCTCCCCTGAGCCTCCTTTTCTTCAGGCTAAACAGTCCCACCACCTCGCCAGACTTGTGCTCTAGACCCTTCCCCAGGTTCACTGCCCTTTTTGGACACGCTCCAGCGCCTCAATATCATTCTCATAGTGTGGGGCCCAAAACTGAACCCAAGATTTGAGATGCGGCCTCCCCAGTGTCATGTCCAGGGAGACAATCCCTGCCCCAGTCCTGCTGACCACACTACTGCTGACACAAGCCAGGATGCTGGTGACCTTCTTGGCCACCTGGGCATACAAGGGGCTCTCCTCTTACTAGCACAGGAGGAGATGGGAGAACTCTCAATATGGGCTGATCTTCTTAGCCCACCTTTGCTGTGCTTTGAGACAGCAGGAAGCAGAGCAATGCCTTTTTTTCTCTACCTGACATCTGAGGATAACCACAAAAGAATGATTTTAAAGACCTGGCAGCTTGATGCTAGCTTATTGCACTCCAGTTTCCAGATCAGGAGCGTTCCACAAGCCAACATGTGTGCTGCTGGCACAGTCTCCATCCCATGGTGATGCCCACCAGCATGAACTCCTCTAGGAGGGAAGGCAATTTGGCTACTACTCCTTTGCTAAGACCTGTCATTGCTCACCATCGTGATGCTCGTAGGGAAGCCAGGCATGTTTGCTGTTCTGGTGGGTGTAGTAGGAGTTGCGCTTGGAGCACTGCTGGGCACGGAAATCCTGGTAGGGCCTTGGGCACTCCTCAGTATTGCACACTTGGTACTCGTAGGTGGATCCCGGACAGTGACGTCCACCATATGCCAGGCTGGAAAAGAAAGTGTGTGGGTTAAAAGAGCTTCAGCAGCGGGGACGATGTTCGAACACAATCAACCGCATGGCACAGCTCATGCACGGCAGATGTCCCCAAACCCAACAACCAAGCGCACAAGAAGAAGAGCAGGGAACCTCTGGCTCTCAGCCCCTTCCAGTTTTACACCCTCCCCCACCCCTGCAGCGCGAAGGAGGGAGGTGGAGGCCAAACATACGGCGGGTTGTCACAGCTCCGGCTGCGCGAGCGCACGCCTCCTCCACAGGTCCTGGAGCACGAGCCAAACTTGGACCAGGAGCTCCAGCTGCCATCCTGGCTGTATGGCTGCTCTGATGTCTTCCAGATGCAATGACCCTTGAAGCACCACTGGAAGGGAGGAGAAAGAGGGGTGAGCTCCACACCTATCTCTTTCAAAGCGTTCAGAACCAATAAAGAGAGCCCTCCTGCACCCACAACGCTACAAAAATGGCTCAGCGTTTGGGAGGAAGGTACTCTTTATCATGTCCTTAGGCAGGTTTCTTCTATAGGAAGCAGGGCAATGGCATGGTAGGGACATGCCTGAGGGCATGATCAAGAGGCAGGGCTGCCCTCCAGGATGCTTTGGGGGCAGTCAAGTTACATCCTTTCGTAGAATCATTTGGGTTGGAAGGGATCATTAAAGTTGATCTAGCCCAACTCCCCTTGCAGGGAGCAGGG
>WEIS01034416.1:0-11932 GCA_013389965.1 Todus mexicanus
GAGGAAGAGGGTAAAGCTTTTGTGACCTTTGCATCAGTCTGAGTTTGGGAAATTTTCACAACTGCTCAGCTCAGAGACTGAATTTCTGTTGGGGACAGACAACCTGTGCTGGCCTGAAGGGAAATGTCTAACTCTGAAAGAAAGGTACACTTCATTATATCTGTTTGTTCTCATCATTTCCTATCCCCTGGCATAGATGTTCATTACTCCGTGTGCTATTTTCTGTGATTCACCTTCTTAAACAAGAGGTTTTCTTCTTGCACAGTGAAGAGAACATACACCCTTAGGAAGGGCTATGAATGTCACTAGGTAACTGTACCATAAAAATGGGTAGGGTATTGTCAGTCTGCACTCTGAGACTAACTTCTCTTGAGCAGTCTCAAATTTCTCCATACAGACAGGACGTAGACCTATGTTTTGACAGGTGGCAGTGACCCTGTCACTGAAAAAAACAGTGATGTGTAGAGTATGCTAACAAAACTATACTTTTGTTTTTCCTTTTCCATCTAACTTGCGGTATCAAAATCAATCTTTTCTGATCTCATTCTTCACTATTTGTAGTGAATGTTCTCCAGGTCAAATCGTACTCCTGTGTAGACATTTTCAACCCCACTGATTTCCCCATTCCCTTGGTGACAGCTGTATAGTCGCATTACCTTCATTTTATGTCAACTGTGGCACCTAGGTGACCTGAGGACATCAGTAAATTGGATCATTGCCTCAGATTGCCTTAGACTGCAGTCAGTGCTACTTTGGTTATTTCTGTGGAGAAGCCTCCAATTTTACCCAGCGACAGTACTGGTAACAGCAGAAGCAATAAAATCTTACATTTGTTACCACATCTAACAGGTATTACTCTGAATAAGCATCAGAAATAATCCTGATTCATAGGAATAAAGAAACATTTTTAATTTACGCACTTTGCAGAGACACCTCCCTGTTCTCCACCCCAGTACATTTCAAAAATTTGATTTAAGGTGACAGAAGATAAGAAGATTTAAAATAATGCCTGACACTTCATCCATAACCCTCACTGTGGTGCCATCTTCTTACTCTCTTTTAATTTAGTTTAATACAATGGCAGGTGGCAAGGACATGTTAGGTACCTTCACTTTAGATTTCCTGATTCTGTTCGACCTCTGTGGTTGTGTACATGTTATTGGTACATTTCATAACAAGAAACATTCTTCAGCCTATGTGGAAAAACAATAAGGATAGCCACAAAGAACAAACAAAAGAATTCTAAACTGTGGTTGTGGGGTTAGGCTAAGTAGGAAATTATATAATTGGAAGGTGCTTCACCCAGCTGAAGCAAACCAAGACAAAGTTGAACAACCTATGCACAGGTTTTGCAAGGGAAGTATTGAGCAGCTAAAACTCAGAAGTACCTTTATTAGTATTTCTTTAACTGTGATTATTTGGTCCTGGCCTGTATCAGAAATGGCGTGGCCAGCAGGAGTAGGGAAGCACTGGTGAGACTGCACCTCGAATACTGTGTCCAGTTTTGGGCACCACAGGATAAGAAAGACATTGAGATATTGGAGCTGGTACATAGAAGGACAACAAAATTGGTTAAGGGATTGGAGACCATGTCTTATGAAGAGAGGCTGAAGTAGTCCGGTCTATTCAGCCTGAAGAAGAGGTGGTTGAGAGGTGACCTTATTGCTCTCTACAAGTACCTGAAAGGAGGTTATAGAGAGGTGGACGTTGGCCTCTTCTCCCTAGTAACTAACAACAGGCTGAGGAAATGGCCATAAGTTGTACTAGGGGAGGTTCAGAATGGATATTAAGAAAAATTTCTTTATTGAAAGAGTAGTTAAACAATGGAATAAGCTGCCTAGGGGAGGTGATGAAGTCTCTGTCCCTGAAGGTTTTAAAAAAATGAGTAGATGTGACACATCAGGGCATGGTCTAATGGCCATAGAGGTGTTTGGTAGAAGGTTGGACTTGATGATCTCAGAGGTCCTTTCCAACCTATGAATCTATGACTCATCAGATGGTCTCATTGCAGATCACACTAATGGAATGTATTGAGTGTCCCTGGCAACATTTTGGGAGAAAGGAAGCTTCAGGGGTGGCATTTGTGATAAGACACAGAAGCTTCCCTTATATCAGACAGATACAGTTCCTACAGGCTCTAAGATGACCCAGACAAAGCTGAGCCCATCAGCAACGGCGGTAACACCTCTGTGATAATATATTTAAGAAGAATAAAAACTGTTACACAACAGCAGCCAGGAGAGTGGAGTGAGAATATGTGAGAGAAACAACTCCGTAGACACCCAAGGTTGGTGAAGAATGATGATGAGGAAGAGGTGCTCCAGCCACGAAAGTTGAGATTCCCGTGCAGCACATGGTGACGACCATGGTGAAGCAGACTGTCCCACTGCAGCTAATGAAGGTCCATGGTGTAGCAGGTATCCATCCTGCTGCCCATGAAGGATCCCATGACAGAGCAATTGGATGTGCCCTGAGGGAAGCTGTGACCCCATAGAAAGTCTGCACTGGAGCAGCCTTCTGGCAGGTCCTGTGACTCCAGGGAGAGAGAAGCCCATGCTGAAGCAAGTCTTCTGGCAGGACTTGTGACCTGACAGGGGATCCATGCTGAAGTAGTCTATTCCTGAATAATTATACCTTGAGGGAAGGACCCATGCTGGAGCAGAGGAAGAGTGTGAGGAGGATGGAGTGGCAGAGATGAAATGTGATAGGCTGACCACAACCCCCATTCATCATCTGTCTGGGCTGCTCATGGAGAGGAGGTAAACAAACCGCAAGTGTAGTTGAGCTTGGGAAGAAAGGAGAAGTGGGGAGGATGTGTTTTAGATTAATTCTTACCTTTAATTATCTAATTCTGAATTTTACTGATAATAAATTTAATTAATTTCTTTAAGTCCAGTCTGTGTTGCCAATGATGGTAATTGCTGAGTGATCTCCCTGTTCTTATCTTGACTTATGAGCCTTTCAGCATGATTTCTCCCCTTGTCCTGTTGAGGAAGGGAAGTGAAAGATTGGTTTGGTGGGCACTTGACAGCCAGCCAAGGTCAATTCACCACATGAAAATACAGAGAAAATCCAAGATTCTATAGGCATACCTCTACAATAAGTAGATAAATAAGTAAATATATAAATATTAAAAAAAATATATCTCCACAGCAGCATGGATGAGATATGTAAAATAAGAGAAATCCAGGAAATTCACTTAAAATAGAAAGAAAATATCTTCAGTGACCTGTCCTCAAAACTTGTCTTGAAAGCTACTAGTATAATTAGAATAGTTGCACAAAATAGGACCTCGATAATTCCACTACTGTGGAATGCCTCAGAGGAAAAAATACAAATCAAGCCAAAGGCATAGTTTAATTTTTGGAAATTCTTTGTGTGTCAATCCAGATTAAGACACTCTAACTTCTTTTCCAGTACAAGCAAATACTCCGTCTAGAAAAACATATTTTTATGCAGTGGGAAGTAGGGAGGCCTAAATCATATCGTGGAAAAGTTTGTTGTATAGGAAAAAAAGCAACAAAAAAATCCACCCCAACCCCCCACTGATGTTTTTTTCAAATACTAAGTGCAAGATTTGCTATCTTGTTCCAGCTTTTTATCATATTGCACTACTATTAATGTATCTTTGGTTCAGTCTGTGAGTTAGTTGATACTCATATTTAGATGGCACACAATAAATCTAATGTGTTTATTTTTTCTTCTGCCTTTTTTTTTTTTTTTTTTTTGGCTTATAGTTGAATGTTCTTTCAAACACACAGAAAGCACAATTCCAAATATTACTCCTGTGGTTGTTTTGTGCTTTCAGTTAATCCATAACCTGTCATGGTTTCATATCAGAAGATGCTGCAGACTTTGAGAAGCATATGTGTTGATTCATGTCCCAGTTAAGTTTTCTCTGGAAAAAGTTGAAGATTATAGTTAAATTAGGTCAGTAGTTTGACTGAAAATGCAGAAGAAACTACTGAAAACACCTTTCTTATTTCTTTGATCTTGATTAATCCTACTGGTATAGAAGTGAGATGAAAATAATGATCAGTATTCAGAATACTGTTTATGGTAAGTTTTATGTGTATGTAGTAAGTGGTATTTTTTCTTTCACCACTGGTAAATTAAAAAAACCCAAACAACAAGCAACAAAACCAGCCTGTCAATGATATCATACTACTTTCTATATACTTTTGAGCATCACATTAACACTTTCCATCATATCAAAATATGTTGAGATTTTATTATTATATGACTTCAGTTCCTATGAACAAGGAGAGTCCCAGGGGTTCCATAGACTGCTCCAAATCCTTGCTACCTATTTGGAGGCATCAAATACTACAGCCTTCATATTTGACCCTACATACAAAGCAGGTTGACTATGTAAGAACTTACCTGAAATTTGCTTGGTTGCAAACCAGATGATGCTTAGCTATGTTGAAATAGTATGAAGTCTGTAGTCTCAAGTGGTCTCCAGTCTCAAATATTCAAAGCTGTAAATCAGATCCCTCTCATCAAATCCACAAGACATTTACTATTAAATAGGGACGTATTTCTCATCTCTAAACCTTTAGTATGTTGTTACTTAGTGTTTTCCAGATGTTTTATTGAAATTATGAAGATTTGGCCTTCTTTTTTTTTGTTATTTCTAACAAGAATATCCAAAAATATTTATTTATAAGTGTTGAAACTTCAAGATATACACAAAAATGTGTGAAACTCATTATATTATTTTGAGAATTAAGAATTTTCTGCCCTTCTTTGTAGTGAATGTGAAGGAAGAGCTGGGGAGCACAGTGACTCATCCACACAGTTAATTAAACATTGCCTGTGGTGCTCTATTATCTCACTCTCACATTGTTAAAAGGGTCTCTGGCGTGATTTTGCTCTGGGCCACCAAGGGCTCTCCTAGTCAGTTCCTGAGCAAGTCTGCGTGACCATTCCTAATAGGCAATTTGGATGAGAAACCTCTTTTGGATGCCAGAAGAGTTTAATAGTATTGGTGCACCAGCTGGCCCCAGGGCCAAAGAATGGGCCCAGTTACTGTTTAATTTGCTAGTTTCAAGGTGACCCAAGTGAGGAAGACTCATGATAACGTATGTGGAAAAAGTATAGAGAAGAGCAGTAGGCTCATTAAGTAAATCCTGTCCTCAAAAAGAATGACCAGAAACCTCACTAAGGAATCGAAAAAAGAGGTACGTGCTCGTAAAGTGAACTTAGAGGTTTCTGTGGTTAGATAAAATCAACAATGGCAAAAGTCAATCTGAGTTTGAACTTGCAAATGAACTTATATATAAAAATAGTCATATAAATAGACAAGAACAAGAAAAGACATCCCACCCCGCTACACAATAAAGATGGAGCAAAGTTTAAAGGTAGTGTCAGCATGAATCCAAATGTAAATCAAAGTTTTGCCTTTTTTCTGTTATGATTGATGAAGCCAAGTATCTGAAAAGATAATGGGAAAGCCAGCAAGCAAATAGAGTTAACTAAATCCAAGACTGAAGTAAAACTCAATTTGGAGATATCCATCCAACAGGTCTAAAAACCTGCACGTTAAATCTACATCAAATACTATGAACTGTAAATAACTTATGAGGTTGATAACTGTATCTCTTGGCTAAAGAACTGGAATTCTGGTGCCTTCATTTAAGAATGGAAAAAGGTGACACCTTAGTAGAGACTCCTTTATCTGACTTCAACAGTAGACAGCATTTAGGAATATTTTAGAAGACACTACTAGAGGCAAATAAAAAGGAAGTTGGATAGTGTAGGTCTATCACTTATGTGTTGTGCAACACCATCCAGGTAGGTACTCTGGTTTTCTAGAAAATAGAAATGAAATAGATCTAAAGAAATTCAGACTTCAGTAAAACATTTAGTATGATGTTTCATGGGAAATTATTAGTCAATAAAGATAATTTGATAAAAGAATAAATAAAGGCGATTATATTGGATTATGTCGAAAAGCAAATTTTTCACTCAAGAGAGGGTGGTAAGGAACTCTTCTTTGATCAGTCTTGTGGACAATTTTATCATTACTGCCTTTGCTCTTAGCTGTACTAAGGAAAAGTTCTGATTCACAACTTTGAGATTCACTGTAAATAAATCTAAGAATAATATGCATAAACATTAGGAGACTTTAAGACTTAATTAAAGGCTGGAAATTGAAGAGGGATTATAACAACTGCAGCCAAAAAAGCAGTAATCACAAATAACCCCTAGCCCCAAACCTTTACATATAGAGTTTCTAGTACCTCATGAGGCAATTCTGAGTCATTGTTCTAGACATCCATAAAAAAAAAAAAAAAGGAAGATTATTGTAGTCAGGACAAATATGTCTGAAATAGAGACAGACATATCAGTGACATTTCACAAAGTCTTGGTGGAAGATTTATTGCAGATGATTAACAAGATACCGCTGTCTCAACCATATTCAAAAAAGATGTTTTTGAATCAGAATCATCATGGAGAAAAACTAGTTATGCTGAGGAGGAAGAGTATTTTGGTAAGACTAGATGAGCTTGTCTTGTCTATCTCAATAAGAAAAAAGGGCTGAAAACATGGATAACACCTAATACCCTATTACTTTTTTGTGTAAATGAAAAGAATGAGAGAATTATTTGAGCATAGAAACAGTACTGGCACAGACAAAATTCATTTAGGATAAGTATTTATCAATAGAAAATGATAGTCTGAAGCAATATATTTAAGAGGGAAATAAGAAAAATATTTGGATGTAAGCTCAATAAAAGTATCACATTAGGTACTTATAGTATGGACTGGACTTGACAGTAGTGTTTGTCCTAGTGTTATATTTATGGGACTTATACTTTATTTCCACTTAGCGGCACCTTCTAAGAGTTATCTGAAGCAGGTACTAAACCTTTTTTGGAGTTGTTTGGGCTTTTGCAGTGTGCCCTCCTGATAGAGGAGATTTGCACTTCTACTCCACAGTTCCACAACTTATTATCTACAGTGGCCGCATCCTACAAAGTATTTTAAGATAAGAAGGATCTCAGGAGCGAAAATATTTCTCCAGAAATAATTTCCCAGTTGAAGCAAAGGTGGTAAAATTATTTCACACTCACTGTAAATTCATTCGTAGTTCTGGGAAGAAGGTGAATGTCTCTCCCTGCTACAGTTAAGTCACCTACAAGTATGAGTCTGGAGGAAAATCAAATTATCTTCTGTTGTTTCTTAGTGGATACTTTTTAAATCAAGACTAGTATAAGGATGCGTAGTTGCATAAATTCCCGATCTGTGAGCATAATCTCTCCACGAACAGGGCTATTTCTTTCCACATTAAAAAAAAAAAGCTTTATAAGACTTACATTTGTGCTCCAGATAATGCTGATGTATGAAGTATATTAGACAGCAAATCTTAAAAACTATCTACATAGAGTTAATTCAGCTTCAGTTCAAAATATATTTTGTAAAGTGGTCCATGTAAGTTTGAAGGCCAGACTTCATTTCTCAGTCCCAGTAGACAAGCTCTGAAGTGAACCTCCAACAACTGGCATTGTATCTTAGCATGAAAATAGAAATCGAGGACGGAATATCCTTCTGTTACTTTTTTTTTTTTAAGTCTGATGCTTTTTGTCACTTTTGAATCAAACCCTTGATGGTATTCAAGTATTTGTTTAAAAGAATTTCCACTTCTCCCATTTTTAATTAAAAGTTATAAAATGCATTATTTACCCAGGAGATTAGATCAGAGCCATTCCATCCTATTTACAACAAAGAGAGCCAGTAATAAGTCCTTGAAACCCCTTCTAATCTATTATATAAATATTTATTTAATCTGTTTAAAAATGCTAATTATTTACCAGAGAGACTGAGGCGATTCTACAAAGTTACTAAGGATGGAATCACAATTTTTAGGTTTGGGGGGGTTTGTGTGTGTGTGGGGGGGGTTGTTTTGTTTTGTTTTGTTTTTTTAAAGTATGATGTATTTAATAGCTTGAAACCATTCCTTTACAAGATGATCAGGGTTGGGGGTTTTTTTGCAAATGCATATTTAGGTTGCTATCTTTAAATTTTATTTCATTTAGCTATAATCTAAGGAGATTTTTTTTCCAGGCATTGATTACATTGATTGCTTATTAATTGTTTGCTTGGAAGTGTATGTTCTATGATTTCAATCATTAGAAGAATGCTGCTTTTCACTATAGGAGTGGGAATGTGTGAGCAAAACGACTCTGAAGACACCAAGGTCAGTAGAAAAGGATAAGGAGGAGGTGCTCTAGGCACTGAAGCAGAGATCGTCTACAACACTTGGTGAAGACCATGTCCCTCTGCAGGCCATGGAGGGCCATAGTGGAGCAGATACCCATGCCAGAGCAGGTAGATGTCCAAAGAAGGTTGTGACTCCCTGGGAAACCCAAACCGGAGAAGGCTCCTGACAGGACCTGTGGACCCCTGGAGAGAGAAGCCCATGCTGGAGCAGGTTTGCTTGCAGAACTTGTGACCCTGGAACAGTCTGAATGACTACACCCTGTGGAAAGGACCCATGCTGGAGCAGCTTGTGAGGAACTGTAGCCTATGGGAAAGACTCACGTTGGAGAAGTTTTTGGACGACAGTCTCTTGTGAGAAGGACCCTGCGCTGGAGCAGAATGTGAGAAGGAAGGAGTGTCAGAGACAACATCTGATGAACAGACCGCAAGCCCCATTTCCCCCTTCCCCTGCACTACTGGCGAGGAGGAGGTAGAGAAAATTGGGCGTAAAGCTGAGTCTGGAAAGAAGGAAGAAATGGGGGAAGGTATTTTAAGATTTGGGGTTTATTATCTCATTATCTTACTCTGATTTCGATTAGGAACAAACTAATTTTTTCATGTTTGGTCTATTTTGCCTATAAAGATAATTACTGTATGATTACTCTCTGTCCTTACCCTGACCTATAAACCTTTTGTCATATTTTCTCTCCCCTGTCCTGCTGAGGAGAGGGAGCAATAGAGCAGCTTTGAGGGGCACCTGGCATTTAGCCAGGGCTAACCCACCACACCTCTGCATCTTTACTTTTGTATATCCCCAAAAATACACACTCCTTATCTTTAAAATTCATTTTCCATAATGAGAATATCCTCCTAGATGTATTAAAACAAGCAGGATATGAAAAGCAAAAACTATTTTCCCAGAAGACAGCAAAGTAATGTAGTGTATTGATAGTACATGAAATGCTATGGCCAAGTAGATCATATCATCTGTAGCTATATCCAGTTGAGTTTTGGAAGTTAACATAGAGGGAGCCATCTCTTCAAGTAGGAAGCATGGATGTGGCTGAGTTAGCACTGCATGGAGGAGTTAAAATGAAACTCCACACAGCAGTGTTTGTCTGTCTTGTCTATCTGGAGACAGAAACTGGAACCAAGCAAGGTCTGGGGGAGACAACAAGGAATTTGTCATGTGAGAAGATATGTCAACCAGCATAGGAGGAACAGATAGCTCTTTTTTTTGCATCATCCTTCATTGTATATACCTCCTTTAGTGCTTTGGTATTCTTTCCATTCTCTCCAGTACATGTGATACGACTATGTGGTGTAGGATGACACTTGCTGGAGAACAAAAAAGCTTGTGGTTGTTTTTGGCAGCATATCCAGCACAGCTCACAGAAAAGCCACAGTATATTCCCATATCAAGTATTTGAGCTATGTTGCTTCCGACAGCTGTCTCTGCCACAGCCAATACTTAATCTGATGATAGTCAACACCTAATTTCTCAAGACAGAAATGAGTGCCATATAAAGTGATCATAAAGGGCACAGGCTTTTTCCTAGCTTTACCTTGCTCAGTGCATATTCCTCTTCAGTATAAGTACGGAGAATATACTAAATTTGTTAAGGTTCATCAGCATTCATAACCTGCAAGAATAGCTACTTGATTTTGTGGTATGTATATTGATTTAAAAGAACAAATGTTGAATGAAACTAGAAAGTAAAGCACTTTAAAGATGTCTGAGTAATGTTCTTGGCCTATTTTTCAATCTATAGAAAATACATTTAGACATTGCTTCTATGTTACTGTTTTATCTGCTCTCTTAGCATTATTCTTAGTACTGTAGTTCCTGCTCCACTGAAAAATATGCTTACTGTTCATTTTACTTCTGACATTTCCTTTCACTGAGTTTTGAAATTAACCTCTGTGTAATCCATGAATCTATTTCAGGTGAGGAGAAATTCTGAAAATTTAAACTACAACTGCAGACCTACTTTGTATTGTTATGTCTCTTTTTTTCTTATTCTCAGCATCACCTTTTGCACTATATAACTATCAGGATGTCTTTTATTGAAATAAAACAGTTCTTTACTTACAAACAGTAGCTTTATTTGCACTTCAGTGGACACCATAAATACCTGAGCATTTAATTTTCAGTTATATATGTATGTATTCAAATGACATTCTGATCTCCCTGATGCAGTAGCAAACACGTTGGCTCACATGCATGTGAATAGTTGCATTTCACAGCTCTGTTCAAGAACCTGTTTCAATTACAGATAACAAGCTGAGCTCCTAAGGCAAATCTAGTACTTAAAAGATGCATATTTTTTCATTAATTACTCAATTCAATTGTGTATGCAAAACAAAGTAAGTATGAAAAAAAGAACAAATAAAAAAATACATTGGGAAAAAATACAAAAGGGAATTAAGCACTCATAAAGGAGAGGAAAAATCTATAATCTAACCAATGAATGAAATTGATTGTAATAATAATTTGGTGATCCAAAAGACTCTTGAAAGCAGAGCTAGTTTCCTACACTCAGGAACTTTGTTTCCAGTATTTGAGTTACAGCATGATGAAGGGGAGGGCTGTGTGGCAAGAGCTCACAGTAGAAGACAAGACAAGAAGAATGATTCTGTGATTTTGTCAGGAAACAGCCATAATGAAATGTAGAGTTTCAGATAACCACCATATGTAGTGAAGGTCAGAAGTATTCAAGAAAGCTTTCCAGATGTACTGTGTGTACTTCGTTCAGTACTGGAACTTGGTACTTTTTCTGTCTTTCTGTTTGTCTCTGTGTCTATCTTTCTCTGTTTATGTATTTATGTTTTGGAACAGGGACTGGAGTGTTTTTCCAAACAATCTTCATGTTTACTCACTTTTTTTCCTGTGATTGTCTCTCTTTAAGCAAGCAGCCCTATGCGTCTTTCCACTCTTTTTATATATGCCTGATTTTCAGAAAGAATACAAGCAATTAATAAAATTTCTGCATTTGTACTTGTCTCAGTCATGAGTTTAGGATTTGCAAAGAATGCAGAGTAATGCGGTAAAGAATAGAGCATTTTGTTATTGATTTCTTTTTTATTGTCTCTTTAATAGCAATATTTAAAAAATGTAACTAAATATACATTTATTTTTTTTTTTAATTTACAGTGGATATCATATTTCTGTGCACTTGACATGCTGGTATTTAAGTAATCATAACTCGTACGATGCCTAACAGAATGCTAAATGCATTTTCTGTCACCATACCAGGCCAGTGAAATCGTGCTGATATTGGTGAAACCATGATCATTAATCAGATGATCTTACTGGTATTTTGTATAGCAAAGATAAAAATCTCATTAGAATTAGATGCAGCAGACAGCCTCAAAGTTCAAAAGGTGACCTTCTGTAGAAACAATATTTTGTAATATAGGTCACCTTGACTCCAGACTCCAGACTGCAGGTACAAAATACAGTGGTTATATTAATAATTCATTCACACATGAGTTGCTGCAGGTGAACTGATCCAGTTGTCATGTCTTGAAAGTCTTGTAATACTTACGAGCTACAAAGGCACAGGCAGGTCTATAGCCTGGGCTTCTGGAGCAAGAAGATCGTTAGCTCTTTTGCCAGCTTAAGCTCTATCTATGGCATATGATCAACCTTTGCAACAGTTGCTGTGCCTTAGTGCCTGTCTCTTATTTATTACAATGCCCCAAGTTGTTGTGTCACATACATTTG
>WEIS01034417.1:13686-47447 GCA_013389965.1 Todus mexicanus
CGGACCAAAATACCAGTTTGGCAACATACGAACTCTGAGGAGAGAAAGAAGTTTTAGAGTTAAGGTTCTGCCAACGACCAGGTCACACTGCAGAAGTCTACGGGGCTAGATTTCTACCCAGTTTTACAGCTCACAATCAGAGCCTTGTTCAGAAAGAAAAATCAGCTCTTATCTCGCTACCAAAAAAGTCAATGGATATACCAGAGCACACAGCTTGGAGCACGGTACTAAGCAGTTGCTAAATCATATTCTCCGTGTCAGAAGGATCCTGACGGGTACTGCCTCTGGGATAAATTTTTGCCTGTCACATGGGATCATGATCATGTGTGTTTCTTTATGCCTCCGCCATTGCCCTGTGAGGTAAGGATGGATGTCCCAGCATTGCTTATTTTTTTTCCCCCCAGCTTGTATTTAACTGAATGTTGTCTAAAGAAAAAAAAATCTGATTCAAAACATTGTATTTCAGATTGAAGAATTCTAAGAACATGAAAAGTATTTGAACCAAAGCCAGAACGTGTTTGCTGAATCAATTCAAATGTTCCCTTAGATTTTCTGCTGAAGAAAAATGCAGATCTTCATTGAAGTCTGGATCCAGATTGAAAATTTAACATTACCTCAAACATGCTAGGGGAAAAAAAATAAACAAATGAAAGCTGTTACCACCAGAAAATTCCACTTCTTGTAGTAAAGTGTCCAGTGCCATCTTTTGGAGGAGGACGGGCTCGGAGAGATTTGCCCAACCCACTTCACATGCACAGAATGACTAAATACACCCACATTCCTTCACAGCAGGGACCCAGCAACTGTATGAGTTTTAGTCCTTTTTGGGAAATAAACGTAGAGCGTGCTTCCCAGCTTCATGTCGCAAACACCATATATATAGAAACTTCTGCACGTCAGCACACAGCAGTTGTAAAAGCCAACACCTAAGCAGCACACACCTCCATCCCCTATCCATCCATCAATTTACAAAGGGCAGAAGAACTGTAGAAGCTACAAGAGCTCCAAAGCCAGTAGAGACCAGGGAGTTGAGAGAGATCCTCCAGCTTCCTCACCATGTACACACAACCCAGACACTTTGGGCCAGGAAGAGCAAGAGATCATAATTTCCGCTACAGCATTACCGGGGAAAAAAAGCATGCATAATTTGACACACCTTTAAATGAAAAGTCATGTGGAGAAACATTATTTGAGGAATGAAAGAAAAAAAAAATAAATAAAAGAACTATGAGATCATTCATATTGATTCCAGGCTGAACCTTGTATGTTAATTATGGGAGGAAAAAATAGGTATTGACAGCTCGATGTTGACTCTAAGCTGGTTATTAGAACAAAGTAGGCTGAGCATGATCTTTAGAGGAAATAGCTTCTGATAGGGTCCTAGTGCCACGTTTCTTAGGTAACTGGACTCCAGCCAAACCATCTGGCTCTTCTGCATTTCATTCTAACAAAGAGGACTTCACAAAGCCTGGAAGAAAATCCTGTACAGAAGAAATGTAAGAATCACACTCAGAAATGTGCAATTCCAGGAGATATTTGATATATTTTAGAAGGCTTTAGAGTTAGAGGAAAGAAGGTAGGGATATTAAAAAAAAATATATCCTGAAAAAAAAGCTAATACCTGAAGAAAAATGCAAGACAGCCCCTGCACTGTAGAGTTTTGTGTCATTTGATCCTGTGTAGGAAACAAGAATCTTACTACTGAAACAGAAAGTCTTTTCCTTCTGGGGCAGAAAAGAATAACGGTCTCAGAGTCACAGCTCCCAAAACAGCCTCTTGGCTCAGTTGAGAAGAAACCAGCTCAAGAGGGTAGCTTGGCTGCCTTCTTTCCACCAAAACTAATGAAGAGCTACTTAAATCTGAACGCAACAATGTTTTCCTCTGATGTAGAGACACCTGGGTGAAACAGCTCCAACTCAAATCACAGTCTGCTCATCTCCAGCCTGTTCAGCCATCAGGGAAAACCACAGGTCTCCCTCAATGGACAGTACAGCACTTTGCTCCCCCTCACCAAGTTTCTCTGAGAAATGGGGGGAGAAACTGCATCTCTTATTATCAGTCCTATCTTCCCTGCTGCTGACAATAATCTGACCGCAGAAGTTTTCAAAAGCACCCAGCAAGCCTGTACACCCAATTTCTAATAGGAATAAAGTATTAAAAGCCAACTTGCCTGCATCCCCATAACAGCCCATACCGCAGCCTGTCATAAAGAAATAACAGCTATTTACTGAGTAGTATAAAGATTAGTTTAATGCTATAAATACTTCCAAACATTGTTGAAACATTAACTAATCCACTCACAGCAGCTCTGTGTGGCAAATAAAGTCCATTCTTTCTGTGTTGAGGGGGGGAGAGGGTGTTAGAGCAGAGACCATTTTATATAAGCAGCAGTATCTCCTGTTAGTAGGTCTGAAAATTGTCAGTGCTATTAGTGCCCCACTTTGGGGATGGACCAGGTTCTAGTATGTGGGCTGAAAGAAACACTTCACCTCGATATTCTTCAAGGAGGGGATGGGGACCTGGCACTTCTCACACCAATCCAGACAGTTTCCTTCCACCAAGAGGAAGCAGCTATTTAATCACAGCCAATTATTCTGAAACAAGCACAGTTTTTCTCTTTTTCATTGTGTGGCTGCGATTAAAAGATGAGAGGAACTGAAACAGCACAACAGGCTCCTGAACTTAGCCAAAAACACAGGATATAGTAGTTGCTTGTAGAAAATTGCTTCTACAGATACTTCACACTGGCTCTCAAAATTGTTTTGGCCCATGGTAGCTCAAGCACCCTGAAACTACTCTGGTCTAGGGCCCTTCTCTATCTCCTCTTGGGTGGCCTTGCAGGGTAACGCAAGCCCCACAACCGCACGTGTAATCCTGGACAGTTACACTGGCTGCACTTCTACCTGCTTAGCTTTGCACTCAGCTGTGTCCATTGAGCTGTGAATCAACAGAGAGACCACCTCTGAATGGACACAGGAACCTGGCCCACCTTTGTTCAGGTCAGGGCTGCCAACCAGCCAGGTCACACAGGCTGCTGGGAGTCCCCACATTGAACTGTCTCCAGAACCTGCTGTGGATGTGCCACCAACAACAGATATGCAAAGGAATCTCCTATTTAAAACAAAACCATAATTCAACAAATGCACCAAAATACTTTTGTTAAACACTGAATGGAAAAAAAAAAAAAGGTTTTGAAACGCCTATTTTGACATTTTTGAAGTAATGAGTCACTAGGAATACTCTGGGGTATTTATAAAAATCTTTAAATAAAAACCTTAACTCTATTTATACCCTTTATTTAAACAAAGCGAAGATGTGGGGATGGGATCTGCATGTTCTTGTTTAGTTGTTGTTGGGCGAGGGGCTGGGGGGAGGCAGGAATTTTGGTTTTGCTTCCAGGTTCAGGAAAAAAAAAAAAAGTAAGAAGTCAACTCTTGAAATTTTCTGCAGACCAAAACTGCTGTCCTTGAGCATCTCCACTCACCACCTCCATTGCTTATATTTCCCCATCATAACTGTCACGTATCAAGCAAGCTCATGTCCGCAGTCAGCTAATTAAGGTTGCAGAGGCCTGGATTTAAGGAGGGGGGAAATAACCCAAACCACACTAAAGGTTGCAGGCAACGAAACCCCAATGGAAAGAGAGTCTGGAAAATTCAACCTCGCACTGGCCAAGAGCTTTCCCCCTGTGTAATGTTTCTGGAGCTGCCAAACCAGTAAACAGCATACCAAGCTGATGTGCACTGTATGACCGAAACCTGTGAGAAGAAAACTCTCCCAGCCCTCGCCTGCAGGGACACAGGAGCAAGGAAGATGGGCAGGTTTTGGTCCTGCCATTGCCTGCTTTGCTGAGAGGAGATGCTGGGTTACTGCCCACAGCCTACCTGCTGCAGGCCTGGGAGAAGAGAGGGACAAGCCACCCACTCCTGCTGTGAAGATCGTGGTAGCAGATTAAGATGTAGCAGAGCCCACAGCTATGTTTGTCCTTCAATTGCTTCCCTTTGCAGACAGATGCTTCATCCTGAGACCCCTGACAAGACTTTGTCAGAGCAAATAGAACAAGGAAAGCCAGGCTGAGGCTCCACATCACCACCTGGTGAAGATGGCAGGGTGACCACAGCAAGCCCAGGGAGGTTCACTGCCGCTCTGTCTGCAACAGGCTGTGCCTTCATGCAAAAACCCATCCCCACCAAGCATGCTGCAACTTGCCTGGTGGATTTTGGATCTTCTAGGTCTAAAAGGAACATTGTGATGGAAATAAAGCCCCAAAAAAGTGGTATCTGTTTGAGGGATGGGGAGAGCAGCTAAAGCAGGGCTCCAGGCAGGTACATCTGCTCCAAATACAACTAGAGTTACTACTTACAGAGTAGGGCATTCTGAACAGCATATAGAAATCAAAGCAAATTTATGAAAATCAAAGACAATCTGTCTGCAGAAGGAACTGTGTTATCTGTGACAAGCTGAACTCCAGAGCTCAGTGATGCTCTCGGGGGATAATCGAAGGACACAGCTTTGGCATTTATCTTGTCACTTCCATGTGGCGATTATAAATCCAGCTGGCTCTCTGGAGGTGAAGGGGTGGGATCTTGTTAGGAATATCAGCTGGGAACACAGATTTAGCTCCAGAGGAGCAACCAAGCATTTGGGCTGTGCTGCCTCTTGGCTTGGAGCAGTTTCAGCCAATCCACCAAAACCAGTAGGAAGCGTCAGAGTCCAGCCCAGTGGAGAAAGCAAACATCTGAGTAAAGCAATCCCAGGAATTGAGGCAAAAGGACAGCATGGCTGGTATTAGAGAGGGGCAGGAAACAATGTTATCATCCACAGAGAATGTGGTATTTTGCAATGTTTTCCTGTCCAAGATCAGTGCAAAAAGTCTTACTACGATTTTTTGGCAAACCAAGATTAAAAAAAAAACCCAAGCAAAACAAACCCCACGATATTATTTTTAAGCATTCAATCTGTACAGGCCTCCCTCCCTAGTTTGCTCGTAAATTTAAAAGACAGAAGAGCCCTATTAACTCATATTTTCTCAGTTTTCTCAGTGGTAACAATGCAAACAAAAAAGACAAAGCAGTTCTGACTCCCACGGGCACCTCCCTGACCAGTGCCTGGGGTATGACCTGCATCCAATTGGGGTCTGCCCTTCCTGACCAGAGGCATTACTTCTGCACACACCTAGGGGCAGAGTCCATCCTTCCCTTCCCCCTGCTCAGCAAAGGCGATAACCAGCTAAAAAACCAACCAACCAACCAACCAAAATCAACTTGCACAAAAATCAAGCAGGAACCATGGGCTTTCTGCTAAAATGAAGCCAGAAAAGCAAGATCTGTAACACAGCTGAAAATTACTTCATAGCTGCATATCTACCACTTTGCTGCTGCACCATGTTCTGGAGCTCCCTCAGCTCTTGTGATCAAATGCCCACGGAATCATCCAAGGAACGCAATAAATTGACAGACAATAAAGTGAAATGCAGTATCTGGAACAGAATGACCCTATGGAAGTCCTGAGACACAATGTTATACCCTGACATTAAGCAAATCCTTTGTCCTTACCTGTTTCTCTAGCCCCACATTTCTGCATGGTTCTGTGACAATCTTCAGATGAAAATCACAACATTTGTATGGGTTCTCTACATTTGCCATTTGCTAATAGACTCGGGTTACTTCTGTATGTAGCTCTGCATCAATATTCCTCAGTAAGAAGCTACATATATTACCATAAAAAACAAAACAAAACTAACAACACACAAAACACCATGAAAAACCTGGAAGCATCATGTGTGTCTTTAACAAAGGGAGGTAACCCTCCTACATGGAGCTAAAGAAAATATAAGAAAAGCTAAACATGAGGGTGTGAGCTTTTCCCCCAAACAGCAAAACCCAAGCCTCCCCACCTCTTCTCCAGGAATTAAAACACGGAGCTACCCCAACACCTCTCTGCACAAGGGGCGATGATTCCCTCAATCACTGATTCAAACTTTTCTCAGAGAAGGAACTTCAGGGGCTGGTGGTGCCAGACTCTCACGGTGTTAGCACAATAATGCAGGCACACAGGACAGAACAAAAAGGGTCAAGGGAGTAAGAGTAGGGGCATTGCCTGAGTAAATGCAGCAAGGGTAGTGCGAGGAAGCTGACCAGCAGTATGGGGAAGGGGGCGGAATACCTGCAGAGCCAAACCCCACGTACCCCATGCACACGAGGCATCCCAGCTCCAGTATTTCAGGGTCAGAGCACCTCTTTGTGCAGGTTGTAACTAGCCAAACAACAAGGAGTGAACGGCAGCGAGTCACATGCACACCTTGGAGCCAGGTTTCCACCTCAGCTGGCAGGAGGGGCTCGAGGCAGAAGCTGGTGCTGCAAAGCCTTGGAGATCCATAAGCGGCCGAGCCATGGATCTGCCGCCTGTGCAGCGTCGAGTGATGGCCATGGCAGGACTGTCACAGTGAGCTGGAGCAGAGGACAGCTGCTTTGAAGAGGCACAGGGGGGTGGCCAGACCAAGGTAAGAGGTCAAGAGTGAAGCAATTCTGAACAGAGACAGACCGGGTGATTTAACAAAGAAATGCATTTTCAAGAGAGGTGCTCACAGACACCTCTTGTTAAAGGGAGGAAAAACCAAACAGTAATCATAGTTCAATCCTATGCAGCAATGAAGCCCTATGTGAATTGCTAACCCTCCTCTGTTGGTGCCGTGGCACCCAGACTGACAGACAATGGCAGAGACACAACCTGAAATCAAGGAGGGCTCTCTCCGTTCACAGAGACAAGTCTGCACGCAGCCAGTGCTCGTGTTCTTTGCATTCAAGCCCCAGGGCTGAAGCTCTTTTTGGAGCAATTTTTCCATAAAGAAAACACATTTCTCTGCATTGCAGCCCCAGAGACAAAACTTAAACCTATTCGCCCTAAAGATTAGTCACAGGAAGATAAAAATAAGTTCAAAGCTGGTGGCTGCTGAGGGCCCCAGCTCAGGGTTGCTGGGCCCCTGTGAGCTGCACTAGTTTGAACAGAAATTAGAAAACGAGAGCATTTGACCCAGAAATGCATTTTACTCTTGCACATAATCCAAAATCCTATCTCTGCTCCAGCTGACCTGCAAGTGGGTTGAAAGACACACCTGCATCAACAGAATGGGGAGAGGTTCAGGTGCTTCAAAAAACCACTGAGGCAAAAATTCAGCACGCATCGAAGCATGGTGCTGCATCAGGGCTCCTGACCTTCTCTCCACGAGCCGCGGCTGCCAGGATAGCCTGTTCCAAATGAGGTTTCCACCCTATTCCTTTTCACAACACAGCCTGCACCCTTGGGAAAATGGAGGGAGCGGGGGGAGAAGCAGGAAGATCAAAGCTCAGCAAGTCCATAATATTTTATTAGTTCCTTCCATCTGTCATGCACCAATGACTCATCAGGAAATAAGCCCCCTCTTGAGAACCGCTACCTTTTCGTTGCTGACTTGGGCTTGTGAGCAGCCGCTATTGTGCGCCTTTATCGGTTATTTGTTCCATCTGAACGAGTTTCGGCTCCTCATTCACAAACCAGCCCCTGCTCCTTGAATCAGAGGGCGAGGAAGGGGGAGGGATGGAGGAGGATCTTGCTGTGCTTCTGTCATCTCTTTCATGCTCTGTTCAGCGCCTTCTGCATCAATGGAGACCTCGGGAATCCTCGGGCTTTGTTCTTTTCTGCACGCGGGGGCTTTTCCTGCTAAAATAGCAGGTAGCAGCAATAACCCTCACACATACAATCATCTAAATCCATCTGCTGTGGTGAGAGAAAGACGCAACATGCTGGTTTTGGAGAAAGAAAAGCGCTTTGGGGGAGCAGGGAAGAGGAGGGGAAAGACCCCGATTTCCTGAACACCTCTGAATAAGGCGGAGCAGAGGGAGATTTTTATAATGGAGAAAACTGCCTCGTTCTGCTATTAACAGGATGCACACAGAGGAATTTGAAAGGCTAACTGCAGTCTGCCAATGGATAAAATCTATAAGATGCTGTTCTATGGAAGTGGAAAGGCTCCCACGCACCCATGGCCCTTCCTGTTCCTCCAAAGGCATCGCAAGCAAGCACCATCTGCTTTCTCCAGAGCTCTGAGATCCTTTCACAAAGGTACAGTGGGGAATGACTTCAATAGCCCTGACTTTCATCATCAATTAGGGATGCCCTACTGAAAGCAATTTTAAATGTTCAAGTTTATGTTGAGTATCCACCTTCTTTTAAATAAATAAATAAATAAATAATTTAAAGAAATCAACAAACCAGATCCCACTCAATGGAATGAACTCAAGCATTCAAACTCACTCTTAAAATAACTCCTGGTTTTAGGAGGCTTCGACCTTGTTTCACTTAAATCAAGCTCCTTGACTAAACAGAGGATAAAGCAAATCAAGAGAACCTTTTGTACCAAAGCCTCTCAAGCCACCGGACCCAAGCAGGACAGCCTGCCCTGGGCACATGTCCCTCGGTGACACGGGTGGGTGCATGCAGACACGTGCTCCCGTCTGTGATTTTCATAGATGACTCTTTTGGCATAGTCATGGCTCCTCAGTGAATGATAAACCTTCTCTGTCCTTTGTTAGGGCTTTTGTTAATGCACTGTTGGCAACTTTGTGTGAACAGCACCCACTGTGCTCAGCACCATGCCTGGTAACAGCTGGCTCCAGAAAGGAAATTTCTGCTGCTTCTTCACCCTGGAGAAGGATAACTCCACATATCAGCAGCTGCTTTCCTCCAACCCATGCCTCCCTCCATCTGTCTCTGGAATTCAGGGATTGCACTTCATCCACCCCGACATTGCCTTTGCCAGCAACTACAGATGTTCAGATGTGGATATTTGGCTGATCTGAGGTTCTCAAAGGCATGGCAGGTAGGATGGCTCCCCCTGCCATTTTCAGCCCTGTGCTCATTCTCTAGGGCCCCTGAAGTATTTTCTCCTGGTCCTATGGTGAGCCAAGACCACTTGGAGCTTGAAAGAAGACTTGGGGTTATATCACCTGCTCCAGAAAGTCTTGCTCATAGCGCCCTGGGCCTGCACATGGCAGAGCAGGACCCCATTTTGTACAAGGACTTGTGCACAGCACCAGAGTATTTTGGTAACCTCTTTGGTCTACCTCTGAAACATGATGCGAGGTGCAATTAGCTGGAATTACCACACATGAACTCCACCCTCCAAAACAAAAAGAAAGAAGTAGTCATGGATAATGGGAAAGCCAAACATTTCCCTCATTACATCCCAGAAGTATGCTTCCTCTTATTTAATGGGGCACTAAGCCCAAATCATACCCATGGGGGAGTTCCCTTTCTTAGGGAGTATTTCGCTCAGTCTGGCATCACATGTGCATCCCCAAGAGGATACAGTCCCTGTCACTCTCCTCTTTCGACACCTGAGCTTCTTCATTGAGAGGAATCACGCCACTTTCTCATATAAAAAGCCACAGGAAGCAAGCAGTTAAAGCAAGTGACAATTTTGAAACCAGTACTTTACTGAGGTATCTCTTCCCTAAAGCTTTGCCACTCTCACTCGGTGATGTCAGTGGCCAGCTTCCCTCAGACATCATTTGGCACCACTGCTTGTGCTCACCTGCTTCCCCCTCTATCCTAGGTATGGGTTCTTTTAAGCATCTACTACAAAGTGGTGTGTATCAAGCTAGTATTCCCTTTCAGATGAGTTTTCTTCTTCTCCATCCTCTATCAACTACACAGTTTTCACAGGACACAGCACATCTCCAACACTGCCCCAGAAGGTCCATCTTGCCATAGGTATTTCCTGGTTCTGGATTGTTTATCAAACACAGCAAATCATTTAGCCCTTGCTGCTTCACAAAAATGTTTAAAAAACATCTCTAAACCAGCACTGCTGTCACCAGCATCATTGTGAATCTACTTCAGCTTTACAGAACAGCATCAACCCTGCAAATGTTCACGGCTTTGTCCTACCACGAAGTATCTAAGCAGTTCACACTATGCCAGCAGTGAGGAGAGAAAAGGCAAACACCGGTGCTTGGCCAAGGTTGCACATCAGAGCCAGACACGGATCCTCTGCTCCCAGCATTCAAGCCAGTATCCTTCCCACCAGTCAAGCAAGGGCATCTGCATTTTGAGGACCACCCATTCCTTCAGTGGAAAATGATGAAACGAACTTGTGTGAGCTTTCTGTGTATCCTGCAGACCTCAGAGCATCATTTTGAACCATAAAGCAATTCAGAAGAAGAATTTTAAACTGTCTCCGAACCACAGTGCACCAGCCACAGTCTCGTCTCGGAAGAATAGCTGGCTGGCCTGAACATCAGAGTGGATTATTGTCCTGAGGGTGCAAAGTCAGAAATGAGGCTGCTGCGCGTCATTAAACAAACAGATGGAGAGACAGCCCCAGAGGCTCAGATGGAGCCTGATGCTTTCTGGCTCTGAGCATGCTTGTTCCAGGAGCAGGAGTGGCTCCAGAGTGCTCTGTCAAATGAATAGATGTGGTCATGGGCTGCAGCCTCGGAGACTCGAGATAATTGATGATGGAAAACAGAGGTGAGAAGGGGACAGATGCCTTTTCCTTATGAGCAGCCCATTGGGAGCAAGCATGCCACAGGGCTCTGTTGCAAAAGTTCAGAGTGGATCAAGACTGCCCTGAACAGGCTCACAGGTGCTTAGGTGACAGGAAAGCAGCAGCGGTCACACTGAATACCAGCAGGAACACAGGCTCAGTCACGGTTTTTTGTACCAGAAGCTGCAGGCTCTCAGGGTGTACATTTCTTCGCATTTTGCTTTGCAGAACTCTACATTTCTCTTTAAAATATGTTAGAGGAGAGAAATGTAAATTACAGCAGTATTTGTAAGAATGTTTTCACTTCACTTTAGAGTTTAGCTACATTTTCATGTATATAAGCAAATATACATGCTCATGTTTATAAGCAAATATACATACATTATATACATAAGCAAACAGTGCAGTTCTCCTTTCCAAACAGGACTCCACTTTCACTTGACACTAAACTGCTGCAGGTCTATCAGGACAGCAGAGTGACTTGGTGCAGCATCGCTAGACATCCAGCCCCTATGCAAGGCAGCACACTCCTGAACTGCCACAGCGTGCTGCTGTGCTTTGTGCCTCCTCCTCACCCTTCCTTCCACCACATTTGTCCAATAGCAAAAACTCTCAGCCATAGCACAACTGCACATGGACACCAAACCCTCACCTCAGTTAGCAGCAGCTCCACAGCACACAGTCAGTGCAGGGAGCAAGAAGAAGAACTATTTCCTCTACGCCAGGGCCTTCCCTTTCTCGAGGGAAGCAGAGGAAGGGAGATGCTAGAAACCAGGCTAATTCTCTTCCCGCCTAGAAAGAGCAATCATTAGAGCAAACCTGCTAAGAAGGACTGAGCTTATTCCTTCCAAATGTGTTCCTGCAGCTGCCTTGTAGCTGTCTCTGCTTCTTTGCTACCCAAAGGTACAAACCAAACAAGAAAGGAGGAGGCAGCTTCTTCTGCAGTCACATCCATCAACACACTCAACCAGGCTGTTGGTGCAGTTGTGAGTAGGAGATTGGATTAGAAGACCTCCAGAAGTCACTTCCCGTCAACATCAGAGTAAAAACCAGACCTTGGAGTCCTAGTAGACAGCAATGTGCCCTTGTGGCCAAGAGGGCAAATGGGATCCTGGGCTGCATTAAGAAAACTGTGTCCAGCAGGTCTAGGGAGGTTCTCCTCCCCCTCTGCTCTGCCCTGGTGAGACCAACCTGGAATACTGTGTCCAGTTTTGGGCTCCCTAATTCAAGACAGACAGGGATCTACTAGAGAGATTCCAATGGAGGCTATGATGATGATTAAGGGACTCGAGCATCTATCCTATGACGACAGACTGAGAAAACTGGGACTGTTTAGTCTTGAGAAGAGAAAGCTGAGAGGGGATCTTATCAACGGCTATAAATATCTGAGGGGTGGGTGTCAGGAGGAGGGGGCCAGCCTCTCTCTTCTGTGGTGTCCAGCAAAAGGACAAGGAATAATGGGTGAAAACTTGAACATGGGAAGTTCCACCTCAACATGAGGAGGAACTTCTTCACTGTGAGACTGGCAGATCACTGGAACAGGTTGCCCAGAGAGGTTGTGGAGTCTTCTTCTCTGGAGACTTTCAAAACCCACCTGGATGCATTCCTCTGGCCTGCCCCAGGTGATCCTGCTTCGGCAGGGGGACTGGACTTGATCTCTTGAGGTCCCTTCCAACCCCTAACATTCTATGAATCTATGAATTTCAGTTGCCCTAAATCCTGTTCAGTCTCCAAAGGAATGGAAGTCACATCCTCCACTGAAGCGTCTCATGGCCAGACCTTGCTTCTGAGGTATGTGGGACCCTGTTAAGGTCAGGACTCTGGGAAGACGCTCACATGCTACAAATATAAAAGCAGGAACTCGAAACCCCAGCGAGATGGAACAGCGCAAAGTTTTCTTCCAATCTTTTATTCAACATGAGCAAGTGCATGACCTCCAGCCCCAGAGAAATCTCACAACTCCACTCTGAAAAAATCACTGCTTGAAGAGATGCTGCAGTTTTAGAAAGAGAGGAACAGTGCAGTGCTCTAGAGGTCTGTGGATGGGGATGACACAGCCCATAACTTTCCAGAGAGACTTTTTTTTTTTAATGGAAGCATCCTATTTACCTCAGGGGGAATGATCTCATCCACCTACCCCACTTCCTGACAGCTTTCGTCACGGTTAGAAATCAAGCAATATCTCTGGGATGGCAATGAACTTCTCAAAGAGTTGCTCTGGCTGAATTCATGCTAAGCTGGTATTAATATCAGCCCCTTTATCTCCATTTCTGAAAAAGGCTCCAAGCATTAACAGCTTCAGTAATGATTCATGGGTTTAAATTCCTAAACCTTTCGAGAACAGGAAATTAAAGCCAAGACGAACAATACCCACAGATTAAATATATTTAGCTGCTGTATTTCTTGTTGAGAAACTCAGAACTGTTTAGTGGTGCTTTTCATGTGGCTGCTCCATGTGGAAACGATGGCAGCCTGCATCTGAAGTCAAAATAGCAAACTAAAGGGGCAGAGGCAGGAAGACATTTTATTGTTTTCCTTGTGCTTTCTGCTCTCCAGCAAAGCTCCTTCATGCAGGAGTTTCTCACTAACCTCCTCAGCACCAGATAAAAATGACTAAAGGGACTGTCCCACTTTACACGGTAGGGCACAGGCCACAAGGGAGGGAAACCACTCTTCTGTGGGCAAGTTCTTTGAGAAGGAAGACTAGAAGAGTTTGCAGAAGTAAGTCACGTTCGCTCCAGGCAGGCAGCGGCAGACAAAAGCTGGCCCCCACTCCGTGCCACTGCAGCAGTTGCTCTCTGGGACAGAACCAGCAAAATCACACAGTTCCCAGCATCTCCCTCCTCTTTTTGGGATGAGGGATCCTTTTCTGCATTTCATCCATGACTGTGTTGACTCAAGAATCAAAACCATCCCTCAGAGCCTCAGTTCAGTGCCCTGGCTGTTAGGTCCCTGCTCCTCTGCTCTCTCAGGGCTGCCTGTTGACAGCTGTTTCATAGAGCCAAGGATCTCAGCTCGTTGTTTTTTCCTACTTCATTAGCTAAACAAACAATGACACCATATAAAATACCACCCGGCTTGTCCGTCTGGGAGACGCAAACCCATGCAAAACTATCTTGGAGACAATTTTAGAAACAGACTGTGCCTCTGCCAAATGCAAGCGCTTGGATCAGCGTGGTGGCTGAGCATTCAGCTCCATTTCTTGGAGAGCCAGCAGCACACTGAGCTGAGCCGAGCTTGTTGTGAGAGCAGCTCCAGTGGGGAGCTCATGAGGACAGAGCATGGTCATCAAGATACCAGGGAACTGAGCTCAAATGCTGCTAAGGCTTTCAATTAAAAAGGCTATTGATAACCAAAATATCAGCACCAAGTAATTCTTTGGGAATAAATAGGAGTTAGAGATATTACCTCAGAGTTGAATTTTTAACGGAAGACATTATAAGGACATTTAAGGCAAACACTGTAAAGCTGACTGTCTGGATGGGGACAGATTTCCTCACAACTTTCAGCACAAGGTATTTAAGCCTAAGTTGCCATGGGAGACCAACACTGCAGCAAAACGTAGGAAGAAAGGCATCTGGGTGGAGAAATCCCTTCCCCACATCCCCATTGGTCACTCAGCAATCAGTCATCTCATGCAGGGTGTCACCCAGGAAGGGGTTATGGCTCCAGGACCCACCAGGTTTTGGGCATAGGCAGGCAATGGATGGAGGCCACCAATATTTGGAGCAGGAGACAAGACTGCATATTTCACAGCTCTTTGGAACAGGACTTTCATCTTTTTTTGCCTCAAACCTTCTGTGGCAGTCACCAAGCACAGAAGACAGTGGGCCTGTCTTATAAACTTCTGATGTGGGGTGACAAGTGGCTCAGATGGACTGAACTCATCATCCAAGGTAGCCTGCGGGGAATCCCCAGCTACAGAAGAGACGACCTGCACAATGTAAAGTCCCTTGCAGAGCCCAGAGACACAAGGCTGTCCGATTGTCACCATCAGGGTTGCTTGGGCCAACATTTGTCCCAGCCTGCGGTTAAAGGGACCCAGCTCTACCACCCACAGAAACCCCTAGGAAACTTCTATCATTTTCCAATGAGTTTGGATCAGATCTCTAGTGTTAAAGGTAAATAGTTTATGCAGGTTAAATGTGCACTTGTTCTAAAATATGCAGCAAACTGCTTTTGCCTCCACGGAACTGCTCCATGAGAGATACCACCACTGGTATCCTCCCTGGCACTGTGCAGCCCAAGGCACCAATCACACCAGCTCACCATACAGAAGCCTGCTCACTGGGGACATCTGATGCCTGACTCGTAGCAGTGGACAGTTCAAACCACCCCCACAGCTTAAAAATAGGATGAGAAACTTGCTGGAGAGAACCAGCTTTTCTATAAGCAGAATAAATAATTTACATGCTGAAGCAGATAACTTTAGTTACTGTTTTCCTGTGCCTAGTCCTACTTTTCAGGACTCTCAGGGAGAAACACGCCACAAGCTAGAAAATTAGACTTGCTATTTACATTTCAGTTGAGCTCAAGGCTCTCTCTAATCAGAATCAGCAGGCAGTTTTATTTGTCCCTGCTTGGTTTACTGAGTCTGAGACACTCTTCAAGATATGCTTCACATAAACCTGGCTATATAGTCTCAGCATCTCTGTCTAGGGAAGAAAATACTCAAAGTGACCCTCAGAGGCTACCTGATCATCTTTTTAAAGACAAAACCTTCCCCGCTGCCACCCTGCACCATTAGCCAAGTGCTTTGAAGAGGTTTAGGAGAAACATGAGCATGCAGAAACACCTCAGTATTGTCAACACCTCTCTGTGCTGAGCTCCAGTTTGACTCCACCAAGTTACCCACCTCCAACCTTGGTTATACTGACTCCAGAAGACTGTTGTGTGCCCCATCATGGGGCTATGGGCTTCTGACCCACACTAGAATTGTTGTTTGCAGTGCTGGACTACATACGGATGTCTCTTGTGAGAGAAAAACAGTGGCAGGTTCACCTTCATATGGATTCTCTTCCCTTGCAGCGGGAGTAGAGAGTCTACAGCTGGGGACTGTTGAGCCAACCCTCAGTGTCCTTTCCAGATGAGGCAGAACAACACACCCAACATGACTTAGAGCAGCCTGCTCAGCTCATTCATGCACTTGTCTCAGTGAACAGGCTCAAATCCTTTCAAGAAGAGTCACCCAGGATTTCAAGATAAGGTGTCAATCTGTTGAGGTGACCCCACAGACAGTGGTAGCTTTGGCAAAGGATGAAGTGGCTTCAGGTGAGGTCAGGCTAGTGGTACCATCCTGCTGGAGAGGTGGAGGAGTGCTCTTCAAACTCTTGACTGGAAGATGCAAGGACCACAGGGAATAAGGGCTCTTCTCAGTGTTTCAGGAGCAACAAGAGGTGAACACCAGACAGGTGTGGATAGCAAGGCTGAGTTTCACCCTACAGCTGCACTGGACTCACACCCCAGTCCGTGTGGCAGTCCAGCAAATGAGCAAGAAAGCCAAGAAACAGCTGCTGGAAATTTTCAGGTGTTTGCTCAAATCACATGCTAGTTCATCCCCATTCCCCTGTCCCTTTTATTGAACCTTCTGGAGATGTCCATAGGAAGCTGGCTACTGATGCCCACTGCAGCCAGCACACACCTCTCTGCCCTGCCCTCCAGCAGCTGCCAGTCCCAGGCAAGTTCTGCTGCGGTGGGATGTCCAGCCTGGGTGAGGTCCTCCTGGGATTCAGGGTAGCGCACCAGAACAAAGCACCCCAGCAGCCCTCTGCTCTACTGAGCAGCAACAGGCCACTAAAAGAATAAAACATGTCACACTGAGACACAGAAATAATTGTCAGTGTTTCTCACACTCAGCATCATCCCCTGGAGCTCCCGAGCTCTCAGAGGAAACTCAGCTCCAATTCAGAGCACCTACATTCAAGTGCCCTAGTTAACATTCGTTCTCCTTCCCTTTGGACTGGATGTTGGAGACCTCCCCACCTCCATCTTAAACACTGAAGACAGAACATTCAAAACATGCACAGATGCAAGAACCCAGTCAGTGCCAGATCCTCTGTTTTCCAGTGACTGTGCTCTCGTCCTGAGCGTGAGGCAGAGGAATCAAGGAAGCTCACAGAGTTTAGTCAGATCAAAGTTGCTTGCACACCACTTTAAGGAGCTGAGTATAATCAGGGAAGCAGCTCTCCCCCAACTATCACTCTGTACCAAAACCCAGGGTTACAGCAAAGGCAGCATTCCTCTGGCTGATGGACAAGCTGGCCCCTTGCAGTACTGTGTGCCTCCTTAAGAGCTAACAAACTTGTAGCAATAAGCACAGAATAACTCCATCAAATTCCACCTCCTCCTTCATCCCCTTCCCACAATATTCATGCCATCAGCTAGTCACAAACATCATTTCTTCCTCCTGTCCCTAGAACTCCATGTACAGCCTGCTTCTACTTGGGAACAGACCTGGGAGCAGCACAGGAGAGGACACCTTTGCAGACCATAGCTGCTCCACCAGATCTAGCAGTGGTACATATGTCCTGGGTTTTGGGATGCCATGAAACTTTTGTACAAATTCAGCTCCTTCCCTTCCCAAAATGCAAGCGGAGCTGCCCACTGATTTGAGAGACCACTAGAACAGCAAAGAACTACTGCTTTACATATGGTTGTCTGAAAGCAAAGCAGCAGAGACACAACCAAGTTCATATCTGCCTTGTGGAGTTAATTACATACAAAGATGATTAATACAGACAAACAGATTCACTCCTTCCTGATGGTGTAGCAGAGCTGCTGCCTGGTTCCAGCCCCTCCTTGCCCCATTGCTGCTGAGCAGCTTCAGCTACCTCCCTTCTTCTGGGGAACCCACCACTTTTTGGATAAACTGGAGAGTGCAGAGCAACACTACACTTACCATGACTCTCCGGCCACCAGATCTCCTGTCTCCAGGCTCCCCAAGAGCTGGGGAAGGCAGCACCAGCCCCTAGCCAAACACAAACCATCTCCTCCTCTCCCAGTCACTGCTTTATACTTTACCCTTCAATCTAAATCAATTCTCAACTCAGCTCAGGTGCTGAGAATAACCTCTCCTAGGAGGTATTTCACTCTGCTGGAGTATACCAGCTGTTCCCAGTCTTCCCAAAGCCTCCCAGGCACCGCTTGCCACATTTTCCACTACCCTGCTGATTATTCAACCTCCTGCATCTCAGTTAACTCAAACTATGTCTTTCAGGACCTCTTGCCTTAACAAGCAATGCCCAGCAGCAAGCCCCATTCCCACAGCACCCTGCATCAGGCTCCCCTCCCAGAAGACGGGTGCAGAATTAGTCCAGAGAGCTGAAGTTGAAGTAAGGGTTTTCAAGGTGAAGGCAATAGCCCAAGTGGTGCTGAAGGAGTGGTTGCCCACAAGCTTCCCCAAAGCCTGACCTAACCCAACTCTATGGGCAGGCCAAGGTCCAATCACCAAAAGCCCACATTTTGCATAAAGATGATTTCTACATTTTCAGCTGGAAAGTTGAAACAAGATAGCACCTGCTGGGCACACTCATACAAAGCCTACATTTTTGTATTTTAAAGGTACATTTGATTTGTTTTCTTCTGATAGTTTTCTCGCAGAAAACACAACTGAGATGAGCAGGACTGCGTTTTGATGGAATCTATTATTTTTGTGATGCTGTTCACCAGAATTCCAACTTTGGAGAATTGTTTGTTTAGTTGTTGTTTGTTTTTTTTCCTTGAAAGAAAAAAGACAAAAAAATCAGAATTCTTCAAATTTGCCATGAAAGAGAACATGTGTATTTTAACTGCCTTTTAAGAGACACCTTTTGCACCCAAAGGGCAGAGAGCTGTACCAGGACTGGGTCCTTGTGTGATCCTTCCTCTCTGTAAGCAACCATCAGAAGACTGCATATTCTGCGGAGGTCTTCACTGCTTCAGAGCAGAACAAAGGCATGTTCACAGGTAGGGAGGGTGAGGTGCTGAAGATTGTGGTTCCAGATACTTGCAGTGTCCTTTGATTGCCAATGTAACATGACCCTGATGGAAAGTCAAGTCAGTCTGTCTAAATTAATGGGGAAAAAACCCGACATTTTGTGCCTGATGTAAGAGTTGAGAGGGAGGTTTGACATCCACTCGTTTCAAACCCAGCACTTCAGGCAGAGGGGAGGCTGGGTCAAGCCCCCACTTTTAACCCTGGCAAACACTTAGCAATCTCTTCCTCCGGGCACAAGTCACTCCTTGAGCAAGGACAAGGGCACTTGTAATGGCCTCGGCTTACTCCAGGAGGAGACCATCGTGCTCTGTGCATCTTTCCACCCAACCCAACCGGATACGCTGTGTGTACTGGACACATGCCTCTGGGGTATTGCCTTTTCTTGAACAATGTTTAAAGTATTGGGACTCATGTGCAGGTTTTACCAGAGGGCAGCCTAAGAGAGTCGTGACTTGATTCAGCCAGGGGCTGGACTTGTCCCTCAGGCTCCACTCTGATCTCAAGTCTCGCACCACTTCATGTTTTCTTTCAAGACCCCAGAGGATTAACTCGAACCAAGGCTAATGAAATCACTGCACCAGCTTCCCCTTTTGTTTACCTACTGTCTTCTACTGACCAGCACCAGCTCCTACAGAAACAGACCAATATTTTGAAGGAAGAGACAACTAGTGCAATTCTACCTCATGCAAATATTATACAAGAGCTATACATAAAACATTGAGGCCAACAGAAACATAAAAATACAGTGTGTTTGGTATCAGCCAGCAGGGAGGGATTTTTATGTACTGAGTTACTCCAATCCAAGGGAACAGCATTTCCTGGACTCAGTGCCCTGAACAGATATGTCAAAGCACAAGGCAGAGCTTTCCCAGCCGTGCCTGCTGGCAGAAGAGGTTGGCTCTCTCTGCCGCCAGTTCCCTGCACCTTCCCTGCCAGGCCAGGATGGTGTGTATCTGCAAGGCCATTTGGCACTGGGCAGCAGTTGAGCCACACTGCGGAGGATCTTCAACACCCTCCTACGTAAGATGGAATGCAAGCACAAAGAAGGACCAGCCAGAGACAAGTGATGTTTAAACAGGAAAAAGTTCTAAATTTCTACCTGAATTTAGGAACTTCAGAAGTGTTCCTAGTTTCGGAGAGTGATGATAATCCAGCAGGATTTGCGTAGACCCACCGTGAGAGGTGAGAACAGGCTTTAAATACAATCCCTCATGACTGAATTTTAAGCACTCCAGTTGGATCCTTTTGGCATTGCAGTGACAATCTTGGCACCATCACTCCCACAGTTGTCTGCAATTAACAGTTGCCACATTCAAGCCTCCTTGCTTTCATTAACATCCAGGTCCTGCCTGACACCCCACCAAGGCTTCAAATGAGGCAGCAGAGTAGGCTAGATGTTTTGCAGGAGGAACTTCGATCACTCCCTTCATCTCTGACCATCACAATTTCCTTTCTAGACTGAAAATGTCTTTTCCACTTACTCTGGCTTTCTTTGACAGCACTGCTAGCATTATCAGAAGTAACAGCAGTAGGTTAGCCAGCAATGTGTTACTGGTATCTTTCTACAGCCTGATCACTGTGGCCATGAGGGTACCAGCATTTCCTGATGCTGCAACCCCTAGAAATAGTATCTTTAGATGGAAATTAAAAACCTAAATCTACCCAGAAAATCAAGACAGGGCAAGAGGCTGCTAATCTGATTCATTATGTACCATCAATAAAAAGGAAAAGCAGAACCCGACTCAATATCAAAGTATGGGATTGGAAAATTTATAGAGAAGCACATTCCCATACTAGGGAATTGGTATTTGCCAGTGTCACAGGCTGCTGCTGGCAGAGCTGAGATTGAAAAAGAGACCATTGGCCAAGTCTGTCTTAGCCACAAGACAGTCCTTGGCTCTCAAATACTTGTGCGAGTAACGTGGTTTGTATTTTATCTCAATTAAGTAAGTTGGAGGGGGCAAGGGAATGGAAACACTGCATTCCAACTTCAAATTGCATTTAGAAAGCCATATCCTCTTATCCACAAGGAAAGCAGAGGAAGATGAAGAGGGTCTTGCAGAGCTGGCTCACCAGCCCCCGGTTCCAGCCTGTCCAGGTCATTTGGATGGCAGCACAACCCTCTGGCATTATCAGCCACTCCTCCCAGTTTTTTTATCATCTGAGCTTTGTTTATAGGGTTTCATATACAAGGCTTCATCCAAAGGATACTGATTAATGCTAAATAACTTATGCAAAAAGAGAGATTTTTTTTTTTTCTGCTTTCACCAGTGATATGATCTTACTTGGTCTCATAAAACAGTACCTGAAGCCTGCAGATGTGTTTGCACAAACTTCACCTGCACAAGACCAATTAATAGCACTGAGACCTGAGATCCAACAGCCGCTCTTATGCACCCATGCTGGAAAAGGGAGAATCCTACAGAGAGACAATGATATGCATCCTACCCAGTCACTCCTTCCTCCTTTTATTTGCCTGGTAAATTAAAATTACAGAATTAAAAACTAGCAGCTGCAACTCAGATGCCAATATCCTCTGTGGATGACTCACCCTCTTGTGGGTTTTTTTGGGATGTGTTCCTGAGGAAATGAAAACATGCTAGCGTGTTTTTTTCTCTCGCTTCCTTACACAACACACTGTTCTGTTTAGATGCTAGTGTGCATCTCTGTGGGTCCTCTCTGTCAGGCTATGTGGGCTACCTATCTTCTAGCTGACATAGGCATCAGGAGACCAATGTCATAACATGCCTGCTTCTGTCACTGGTGTGGTAAAACCGAGGAGGGTGAAAATACCCATGAGATGGGCAGAGACTGAAGCGAGAGTGAGGCAGAAAAATGAAAGCAACCACGGCCCTAAGGAAAGAGAGGTCACACAGCGTTATGGACAAGTGATGACAGCCAAGTGCTGCTTGATTTTTAGTGGAAGACCACTGGGCACACCCAACACTGTGTATTACATGGCCTTGCAAGACCATGAGAAACCAAAATGAGGAAGTCAAGCCATGTTTTCAAAGTCTTGGTTCCAGTTGCTTCATAACACACTTCCTTGTGGTGGCCAGCCTTCCAGATGGCACACTGCACACCAGTTGAGCAGGCAGCTGAGGAGAACAGCAAAAAGCCTGACCTCCTTAAAGTCACCTTGAAGTGAGAGTGAAGAGTACAACCAGGGCCTGGGGCCACTCCTCACTCCCCTGGAGCAGGACAGCAAAAGCGGTGGGGCAATAAGGAGGCAAGCCCCATGAAGTCATTACGACCTTATGAACCCTGACTAGCTAAACTGAAGTGCTAGAGAAGACACAAAGCTAACAATTCAGTACCCAACAGTCCCAATCCTTTCCCTCATCACTAGACAACACTGGAATTTAAGAGTTTTTGCCCATTGGAAGGAGCTCTTTTGCCCTAGCAGTTCTCCTGCTCTCTGGTACAGTTTTTGATGTGCATCAGCTCGAGTCCTGGTACCTTAAGGCTGATGCAGGCTTGGCTCTCTGAGGTTAGCATGCTGGTCATGAAAGGAGCTGCTCCCCCACTGCTGACAGACACAGAGCTTTTCTGGTGTTCTATATTTTTAAGTGCTTTTGGGACTTCTGCTCTAAATCGTTTCCCTTTAACTTCCATTTAATTTCCTTAAAATTGTCACTGGAGCTGTTGATATCTCTGACACGTGTCAAACGCATCCTTTTCTCTGCTGTCTCTTTCTCCCCCACTACACAGTACGTATAAAGATTTTTAAAAAGGATTTCAGCTCAGCACTTCACTACCCTCCTCCACACTCTTTTTTTTCGAGCATTCAACCCCCCCCCCTTTTTTTTTAATTAAAGCCCCCGAACATAGTGCACCTAATTGAACATATAATTGTTTCATATAGAGTTTCCCCAGAGAATTATATAATCTCAATCTGTCTTCCTTAGGCAGCGTATAATCATGCAATCTAGTGGCTCTTAATGCTTGTCTTCTTTCTTCTCCTTTTTTTCTTTTTCTTTCCAATACTCGTAATAGGTTTTCCACCTTGTCTAGACGTTCCTGACATACGCTGCCTTTACCTAATCTTCAGTTGCTGCAGCTGGGAGATGTAGGAGCTCTCCTCTCTCCACAACTGCATCCTAGATCTCAACACCCCGCATCCAAGTCCTTATTCCAGCGTCTCCACTGCCAGTGCTGTTTTGACCCCTTCCAGATGTGTATTTCATCTTATTGAGTGATTAATCTATTTTTTTTAATGGTGTGACTGTTAGCCAACTGGGTGAAGGTGTTCTTTTAATGGGAAAATAAATGCAATAACCAAAATTTGCCATGTTTGATGATCAATGACTTAGGATTCTACAGTAATCAATACGATGCCATTAATAGGGAGGTGTGATCACAAATTTTCCATTGCGGTAGCAGTGAACAGGAAAAGTACACCTGGGATATTTTTAGCTATGTTTTTTAAATGAAAAAAATACAGTTTTCTATATGCAAATAATTTTGGGAGAGCAAAGATGGCCAGGATGTTTCTCGGAAATTGTGGCTTGCCTGCCTTACTTCCACTGTCTGTCTCTCACCAGGCGACATCCCCCATGACACAGCACAGCTGGAGATCTGTCAAACACAGCTTCCATCCCTGGCATAGGGATGAACCAACCAGTACAGCACCACAGGAACTGCAGCTGACCAAAGATTCCCCCCAGATTCCCTCTGAGCACCGCAGCAGTTTTTCAAACTACAGTTAAGCATCTTGGACAGCACATTACCACTGGAAGAGTTCTGTTTTTCATAGGCAGAAGGCCCTGTCTTCCCATCCCCAGTTTGAATAAGCCCAGTCCTTCAGCTCATGCTAAGACAGAGGTTCGGTTTTATCTGAGTCTGGCAGAAAACGCCTTCCCCTTGACTCGTGTACAGCTTCCCCTGGGGCACCAGAAAGCACAAAGAAAAATTATTTGCAATCACATATTTGAAATGTGTAAACAAAATTAGCTTGGAGTGAGTTCACATCCCTTCAGATCTAGCTTCTCACCAACAATTTAGCAAGTATGTTCCCTGGCAGGAATGTTTGCTGAGACAATAAATCACATTTCTTAGCCCTTTGTTCAAAGTAACATTGAAATATGTAGTGGTGAGTATTTACCTCTCCAACCTGATCATCAGAACTACCCTCATCCACTTGGAGATTAGGAGCATACCACATAGTTGATGTGTCCAAACACTGAAACTTTGATTCCAAGCAAGAGATTTGAAGATTGTGTTTGCACACACTGAAAAGTTCCAAGTACTTGCACCAACAACAACTTTACAAAGCAACTGCAAAGCCTGAGGGCACTCCCAAGTAGGCAAAGAAAGGAGGAAATAGCTTGAAACTGGATTCGGTTCCATCCAGGTTCCCTCTGTGGCAACACATCCCACCTTGACACAGGCACTTCTCATATTTTTGAGCTTCCTCAGGCAAGCTGACCAAACAGTTGCTACATACCTGCTTCTTCCCAGCTTTCCAGGTTCTTGTTCCACCAGAGGTGAGTTATTGCCAATGACACTGAGACACATTTGAAGAATCACATCTAATTCCATCCCATCCTTCCTGCATTACCCCAGGCTAACTGGTGTTGAGATGTTACACTCTTCAAGATACAGGTGCTTTGGGAAGGGATTGCCTGTAGTTTGAGGACTTACATCTTCTCAAGTATGCAAATAAGATCCACGGGCATCCTACAGCTTAACTTCATTCTGGCATCAGAGCAAAAATGGTCTTGTTTTTAGCCTGGGGTGTTGACCACTACATTTTCTGCTCAGAATGAAAGGTCTCAATCCCAAGCACTCGCCCATGCCCAGGGCCACAGCCCTGGATATGGCAGGTGAGCCTACTCACACCTCCCACTCTCAATCTCACAGCTCTGCGAGATACAGCCACGGAGTTGTATCCTGCTTAATACGACTTAGGAAATTTGGCCTCAATTAGTCCCCAGTGTTACAGCTGCATCCTTCCGTGGAGCTAAGCAGGGGCTGTTCTGCAATGGGAGGCAGTGAGAACTCAATCAAAGCAGGACCCAGAAACTCTGGTGACCTGAAGCAAGTTGTGGATGAGACAGTGAAGGGAGACACCAGTCTAGGTGAAGAGAGGAACAAAACCAGCATGGCATAACATGACCTGCTGCACATGCCATGCTACCTATGAGCATCATTTGTTGCTACCAGTGCATTTGCAATGGTCAGGGCCTTGCCATGATGCCTGGGCAGCAGTGCCCTGGGTCGTTACTGTACCATATGAAAACACTTTATTTTCCTAACAATGTTCTGTGTGAATGTTACTGCCTCAGTTGGCAGCTCCAATTTGCCAGAACGCTAATGAGAAACTAACGAAGAGCGCCAGGCTAATGAAGAAACAGTGATGAAGATTAATCTCTCCCCAGAGAGGAAGACAGAGACCTAGTGCACTACAACAACATTCGGAGGGTCAAAAGTGGGTCAATGAAAGCTAATTAATAGCAAATCTCTCTTGTTCTTAATTATGGTGTTGTGTACAGGGATTTCAAGTAAGCTGCTTGGTCCATTCTAGCTGTTGAATTCCCAAGCTGGGACCCATACAGGAATTCAGTGACATAGCTGGGCATAGCTCTCTCACTGAGAAACAGGCAGAACCAGGGATACTGCGGCAGCCTGGACTTCATTCCCTGATACAACTAGAAGCCTTGGTTCCGGAAGATGTATCGGATGACCTTCTGTGTAACACAGCACAGGACCTCGGTAGGGTCCTGCCTACTCACTAGGGCAGCAAGTGATTTCTGAGTAGGGATTTCAGGCCAGGCTGAGATTTCTCTCTCAAAAACAAGCACCTGGCACCCTCCCGGCAGCCTCTGGAATTGGTTCTCCTACAGTACAATTCCCTGATGCGTAATTTATTGCCAAAGAATGCTGGAGTTGTGCATGGTCTCAAGGCATGGCCTTAACAAGCCTGCCAAAGAGGGTCTTATCAAGGGCTGTTGCCTACACAGTGGTTACCACTGGCTTGAAAAGCTCCTGAGCACAGAAGCAGCATGGAAAGACCCTGTAATATTGAAGAGCCTTACTATTTGGGGAAGTGACTGAGTTCCCACGTCATCTGCTCACTTCCACTGTGGCTTTATATCACTTCACCTTGATTCCTGTCCCACCACGAGGGCATTTTGGGGGCAAAGAGTGCAGCATCCCCAGTAACGTTCCCATTTCTGGTGCTTGTGTGTTCACACTATGCGACCGCCTTTGTCAGGCCTTCAAGATATGACCATCAACATGACCATCACACCCATTCAATGAAGATTCTTCCATTCCTCCTTTGCCTGCTCTGGGTAAACCCATTTAATAGAAAGGAAAAAAAAAACCAAACCAATTTTCCTATGCCATCTCTGAACTAAAGGGGTGAACTGGAGGAGAAAGCACCAAGCTTTGCTGCTCTAGAGGAGCCATAAAGCAGGGAGCACTTAGGATTCCTGTCTTGTCTGGCTGGAGCCCAAGTGGAAGCAAATCCTCTGCAGGCAGGGCTGTCTTGCCAGCTCCACAATCTCACAGAGGGAAAACATGCTGGGGCCAAAGGAAAATCAATGACTTTGCACATGTCTTTGCAAGGCTGTATTCAGAGAGGTGACTGGCACTGAAACTGCCCTACTTACCACAAAAGCAGTGACAGTACCACCACCACAGCAGGGGAGATGCTGATTCCAGGCCTTGTTTCAGCCCTTGTATTCTAATGGGAGCAGGCTGTGCTGCCAGTAACAAAACAGGATCCTTTACAAGATCAGAGGTACCTCTCCCTCTAGGCTTTCAAAGGTAAGCCAACAGCTCCACGACCGCATTTAACTCTTGCCTGGCTGACACCCTCAGCTCCAGTCCAAGCACAGTGCCCGCAGGAGGACAGAAAGAGGAAGGACGGTAGGAATTACCAGGCTGCAAAGATTTATAGTGGCTGCTGCAGTCAAGAACACAGCAACACGTTCTGCTGGAAGCATCAGCGTCTGGATGAACACTCTCCAAGGACTGTTGGACTATGAAATAGAGGTGCCACCCTTAGATCACACTGCAGGCATCATTCTCTTGGGGCCAGAGGGCTCTTCGCACTCATACCCTCTGGTGAGTATCTCGAGTTCTGCTAGGCTTCAGTGTGAGTGGAGGACTAAAGTGGGCATTAGCAGGGGCTGGTTCAGGCTGTAGGTCTCTGCTCAGTGGGGCTTGTTCCTTCTGCTAGGAACACGCTGCCTCTGCACCCAGGGGAAAAGCCACTCCCTTAACATCTGACTAAAATGCCTTGGGTAGTCGCTAAGATGAGCATTCTAAGGAAGTATGTACCCACCTCCCACTGAGAGCAGGAGAACTTAGGCACCTAATTCTGCTAGGCTCCTGTGAAACCCCTGGATTTCATTGCTCAAAGGTCTGCTCTGATTAGCCAAATAATTACCCATGTCATGTCTGTGCTCTTAAATGACTGGCAGTAGTGCTAACTTACACTGATTCACCTTCTTCTGACTCACAGTCACTTATTTGCACTATTTCCAGCACTAGGAATTGAAATAATGATACATGTTTTCCATCAATTCACAAGACAATTTATAAACACCTTGAACGCATGACTTCATGTCCAGCCGTTCCAGGCTCTTCTAACTTCTCAACCAAGTAAAAATGACCAGATCTATTCTGAACTGTAAGCATAATGAACCAAGTTCGGGGGAACTTTAGTCCAGGAAAATCCTTTTTTTCCATTTTCAAGGCAAATTCCAGCACTGTGAAAGCTTTGAAGGCTGTCAGGCTCAAAGACAAAGCGTTTTCTCTTTACTACAGAGTTAGCCCCTGTTGGCTGGTCTTGGCTTGTGCCTCCACACCGTGAAGGAGAGAGGATGCTTAGAGGGCTAAAAAAGGCCTCCTGGCTCTATAGCACTTTTCTAGTTCTGAGTTTACACCTTCCCGACAGCTGGTGCCAGCTATGACACAGACATTGCCCTTCAGCACACAGCACCAAACAGCTCTCAGCAAGGCCATCTCCAGCTGTGACATGAGGCTCCGAGTCCTTCACATTTATTCCTTCCAAACTTCGTCCTGGTGACCTAACCTCCCATAGTCCATGGAGAGTCACTTCCCCTTGAGACTCTGGTACTTCAAGAGGGATGCTTGGCTAAATGAAAAGCAGTAGGAGTTTGATTTCAGCTTCTAATCCAACCATCAACTAAGGTGTACTTCTAGACGTGTGCTAGGCAGTGAAGGGACCCCTTGCCCATGATAATTAAGTGCTTGGCCCCAAGGCCACTGAATTCACAGGAAGATAAGGTACAGAAAGTACTGGGCCACTAGTAAATTTGTCTACATATAAACTAAACTACCTATCCTTGGTGTGATGACACCACATCTGATAGCTTCAGGAGATGAACCAATGGAGATAAAACTGCAAACTTGAGTCTCAAGTCAGAGCAATGCCCTTGGATTTAGCTGAATGCAGAGTCAGGGAAGCTTCTGACTCTGAATCACTCTCCAAACTCTGAATCACTTGGTTCCAGCTCAGCCATCAGCTCCAGCTAAAAGCAAAATGACCATAGCTCCCTATGTGTAGTTCCCCCAGGGAAATACCTGGCTGCAAAACCACCTTAAAGCCTTCCCACAAGAGGGGAACTGAGAGTGCCCCAGCTGTGCTGGCTCTGCTGGGCGGTGTGCTGGGAAGTAGCAGGGTGGCAGAATGCTGTGAGAACAGCTGGGCCTGGGGTAGGATGGCTTTTGATTTTTTTTTTTTATTTTGGCTTTATGCACTTGAAGAGAGACCCTCAGACTCCACAAAACTCAAGGGGACATGAGCTCTGCTTTAGGCTTTTTAGGGATGCTAAACCTACAGTCAGTGCCACCAGACAAAATGGTTTCTTGGGAGAGAAGGAAGGGGCTTTGGTGCTAAGTAGATCTCTCGTTCTTGTGCCACAGCAGTGTAAAGCTGGGCAGGGGGTAGTTCCCATATGAGCACAATCCAGAATCAGTTTGGGAACATCAGGTAGTTCAGTTCAAGACAAGCAGTGAAAAAGCTGCTCTACAACTGCTCTATCTCCAGCTCCCACTGTCTCACATTTTCTCTAGTCCTTACAAGCATGGCAATTGGATGGCCATCGCTGGAAGCAGAATGGAAGCTGCTTAAAGTTTCCAAGTCCCGGCTTCGAAGGACACTGAAGACAAGACATGCCTGGATGGAACGATCCACCAGAGCCACAGATGGTTTTTAGCAGCACATGCACACAGTGGTCTGCCTGTTGCTGTTGCGTTGAAGGAGTACAGGAGCATCCTACAACTTCCTGACCAACTTCCAGATAGTGTCCTAGAATCTGTCCCTAAATATCAGTTGTTAACTTTGCCCTTTCAGAGATTTTCACTACCTGTGCTCTGCTAGAGGAATGNAAATCTCAGCAACTTGAGAAACTTTCTGTCTCCTTACAAAGTAACACAGAGACACTGCCCACAGCCAGACGTGGCTGCCTGCACAGGGTAGGGAGTGATGTTGAGTCCCTGCAGTTCTTCACTTGACACTGCAATAATAAACAAAACCCAAACTATTGCTGACTATCTCTGATGGATGCATAAGTCACACCATTTCCCTCCAAGTCAGCAGGGTAATTCCAGGTGATAACAGCTCAACACCTGAAGCTCAGACTCTCCCTCTGCTCGCCACACACCTATGGCAAAGGTTCCCGGCAGGCAAACGGCCCTAGACATTCCCTAAGCCTGAGGGTGGGAACTGAGCTCCCAGCGTATGGTTTGTCAAGTAGGGGCAAGACTAGCTGTGTGCCTTAAAGTCAGCTTCTGTTTAAGTACTTACTTAATTGGGCTTTACTGCAGTGCTGAAATACAGCTTAGAGATAATTTCTCAAAAGCATCAAAGTGGTTGGAGGATCCCAGTCCTCCTGCCGCTCGCTATGGCTCAGGCTCCAAACACGCAAGGCGGTCACTGGAAGCTGTTCCCAAGGTGGTTTGAAGCTTTCTGCCTTCATGTCCTCAGCTTTCTAGGGGTCATTATAGGAGATCTATGAGGGGAAATGAATGTTTGTAGGATACAAAATTGAATGGAATAAATAACAATTAGTGAAATGAGAGGGTAAGTATTAAACTGATTAAAAGCTATCCAAGCTGAACAGAATTAAAAATAAATGATACCCAGCTACAAGCCTAATGAACAATTGCTTCACAACTGTTTCTAAACTCATCCTTCAAATAAAATAAAAAAAAGGAAACACTTTTAAATAAAACTACAGATTTAAAAAAAATCAAAATATGTTTGCTAAGGGGAAAAAAAAATCAACTATGACCATGTAAGGATTCATTTCAGTTGTACGTGGAAAATAAGTCAGAGCTCCTACTTCCCCCAGTATGCACTGTAATAAATCACCAACTGCTTTTCTGTTCATTCATAAGCAAGTCCTCTCTCTCCCCTCGCCTCCTGGACACTGGACACTCGTCCAGCATTAATGCAAATCCAAATGCAATTCAGCCAAGTTCACACCTTCCACTCCATAATCTGTGATCTCTACATCAACTTTCTGTGTGGGTAAGGAGGCTACAAGAGGCTGAATGCACCACTTGGTAATGGTCTCTCCCTTTCCTGACTTTCACCAGCTTTTTAGTCTCCACTTGATGGCATTTCCAAGCTTTGAGATTCTATCTATGCTGTGAGCATGTGGCACCTCATGGTCAGGCTACAGCTGATGCTCTTGTAGGTGCAAAAGCCTCAGTTTAGCACAAATCCCATTTTAAATGCAAAAGCAGGCTCTGGGGGAAAAAAAAAAAGAAAAAAAAAAAAAGGCACCAGACTGTGTGATGGATATTAGCCACGTACTTAAGTGTCTCACTGAATCAGGGCCATGGCCTATTGATTACAGATGATATATTAATTACGTCATTTTCTCAGAAATGATGATGGAGTCTGTATCTTGTCCAAGGTTATTCAACACCTACAGCAACACAGACCCATGCAGGAGTTACTCAAAGTCTGCGGACAGTCCCAGCAACAGCCTGCAGACATGTCCCACTCCCCCTGGCCTGAAGGGACACCTTTACATGCCCTGCAGGTCCAGAATAGCAGGTCTACAGGGTTGGCAACACCTTGTCCTACCTGTACCTTGTCCTGGCAAGGGTTATTCTGAGCAGGGAAAATTTGTGGTAATTGCAGACAGACTGTGCAGAGATTTTAGCTGTGCCTAACCATACAAGTCACTATATGAGACTTAATAAAAACTAATTAGCTAACATTAATCAAGCAAAATCAATTAGGAAACACTATAATAACAGCTGTACAGTAAGGCTGCAAAGGAAAGGGTCTTATGCAGGACCCAGACTTCTGCTCCGGCGCCATTCCCACTGTCTATATTTAATGCCATTGTCCTCTTAATATTCAGGGCCAGTTTCCTCCATGGAGTGAATCTGGCGACTACAAGTTCTGTATGTGCCAAACACTGGGCACAGCTCTGCCCTCACCATTGCAGGCGGAGCCTCAGACAGAAGAACAGCTACCACACAAAAAATAACGCTTTTCTCTGCAGTACGTTGCAAGGGGCTGACCTGACCAAAGGCAAGGCCAGCTTGCTGTGTGGTCCCCATCTTGCACCCCCCCAGCCAACCCTAGGAATGTGCAGAGCCATGATATACACATCTCATCTCAATTACCCTGAGCACCATGACTGACACTCCTAACAGAGTCTGTGGCCTCTTCACCTTCCTGTGGCTTTGCCACAAGGCAGCTGTGCTTATAGCACCTTCTAAATGGAGTCAAAAGGGGTTTAGAAGATAGGATCCCACCAGGTTGGACCACTACTCCCAGTTCTGGGGGACGAAGTTTTGATGGTGGTAGCTCACTTTTCTTGTGTGATCCCAGGAAGCTGGAGCATGCAGCTCAAGCAAGGCAAAATATTAGGGCCATATTGTGCTGTAAATGCTGCAGCAGGGACTACCCACAGACTGTCAATTCCACATCGCATTGGCAAGAGCTGGTTTTATTGACATCTGCTGTTTTCATCATTGCATAAGGAAACAGAAAAGAAGATGTTCAAAACCAGTATCGAGGCCAGGTCCTGGGAAGCTGCACTCTGTATGTGTCACTGCACACATTCAGAAGCACCTGAGCCTTATGTTGCTGCATCTACCCAAAGCCCAGGAGATTTTCCCTCTCCTACCTCCTGCATCTTTTCCCAAAATCCATTTTCAAGCCACACAGCCTTCTGTCACCCACCCACACATAAGCCTATTGTCAGTGTGGAGTTTCATTTGCAATATATAGGGGACAGCAATCTCTGGTAGTTTCCCCAGGAGTGGTACGGATTCCTCTAGGAGTTAACTCCAAGAGATCTTGGCACCTGACCAGACATGGCCATGTCCTACTTGGAAGAAACCAGGTTCCCCATTCACATCCCAGGGGCTGCCCTGAATTAACACAGGTTCCCACTCAGCCACAAAGTCCCAGCACAGCAGTCTGTCGGTTGGCAGGGCAGCACTGAAGCTATTGATGCAGGAAAGCAGTCGGGTGTGATATTGGAGAAAGAGGAGAATGTGCTTCTAGCTTTTCCATAACAGTTAATCATTAAAACCTTTCATGGTCACAGAAGGTGCTGGCCTCTTTACAAGCTCCCCTTATCAGCCATAATTATTTCCTGATCGGTTCTCGCCTAACTACCTGGCAGAGTTATGCACAACACCCTCGGATCACCTGACTGCATTTATTGCCCTATATTCCTGGCCAAATGGGCCTCTGCTGTGTCAGCTGCAATATTTACAGCATGTTGTTTCTCCCAGCCCATGCCTAAACATAAAAGCTGTTCTGCCTTCCCCTTATTACCATTGCTCTTTCCTTGACGAAGCAAGACAGAGTAGTCACCTAAATACCTCAGCATTTCTTTCTCTTCTCCCCCAGATGCAACAGCTCCTCTTACATAAAGCCCAGGAGGGTACTGCAGCCATCTCTCTAATTCCACTCAAAGTTATCAATCATTTTAATTCTATGGATATTGCCTAGATATCAAAATGAATGCATTGCCATTCACACTTCTGGGCTTTTTTTTTGTTTGTTTGTTTTCTGACAATGACTAGCTGACTTCTCTAGAGGAGAGGGGCACAAATCCAAGCAATAGACCTAAACATGTCACCCACACAGTGTATTCTTTGCTGTGGCAGAGCCAGCTTCCTGGGAAGGAGACTTCAGGCTTACCAACTTAACTCTGTTATTGAATAAAAGTAGACAGAATAATCCTGACCAACAAGGTTGATCTGAACAGATGAAGCCAACTCCTGAAGCCCTATAAGAGTGGAGCCAGTGGAAATTTCCAAGAGCTTGTACTTAGGTAAATAAAAGCAACTTACACAAATAAAAGCAAGAACTGGATATCTAGTCCATATTGCAGCTCTGATTAACAGCACAGATAGAAATTCGCCTGTTCTCAGTGAAGCAGAAGCTGTATCATCTATAGGTAGCACACACCTATGTATACACGTGTTGCACAACAAGAGCTTTATATGAAAACATATACAAAAGGAGACAGAGGTATCTAGAGAGGAAGAGCCAAGAAATGGGAATATAGTATCTCACAATTAAATTCATTCTCTCAGTGAGACAATAACATGTATCACAAGGAATAAAAATGTATCAAAGGGGGATTTCATCTTCACTGCTTAAGTTTAGGAAAAAACTGTTTTAGGGAAATTCAAAACCACAGAACAAGCAGGGGATGTACATGGAATAACCCTAGGGCCAGATTACATTGCTCATTCTGCGCAGCACCAGTGTTTGATAATGGCTGACTCCACAGGCAGGAGATTGCAAGATCATTCTGAAACACTTGCAATCAACAGCTTAGACCAACGTTTCCTCTTTTTTTTCTAGCATAGCATCCACACAAACCAGCCAGTAACTGCAAGAGTTCTCAATTATGATCAAGAATTTGGAAATGTTCTGCTCATCTTGCTCACTGCCATCAGGTCACTTCCAAGGTAGACCAAGAAGATGTGCATCGAAGGGACAATAGCCATGGTCTGAGAACACAAAAAATACACTGGCGAAGCATACAACAACAAGTGTCTACCTGCACCTACTGTTCTCACTTCATGAATACACTGCTTCTTTCTGCTCTCACAGTCATCTATCATTTTGCTTGGAGCTGCTGCAAATAGCTCTTTAAAAATACCAGCTCAAGGCTCAGGAATGGTCACGAAGGCTTGCTGGGTCTCAGAAAGTATTACTGAAAGGCTAGAGAAAGGGAAAATAAAGTCTTCCTTTTTTAAAGCCTCCTGTCTCCACATGGGAGGATTAAAAAA
>WEIS01034419.1:0-18312 GCA_013389965.1 Todus mexicanus
AGTCATCCTGCAGAATGAGATTGCTATGAAAAAAACCCTGGAGGTGCTCCCATCACAGGGATGCTGCACTGCCCTCTAGAGTCCCTGTCACTTTCATTCCAGCATCTAGACACAGATTCTTACAAAATACATCACAGAGGGGAGCACTGTCTACCAGATATGAAGCATGGTCAATAATTAAGACAAAAGTTCAGACTCAGACACATCAAGTGGTTCTCAGTGTTATTTTGGACAGTATCTCCCACGCCTCTATTTAGAAAGGCATATCTATAAAGTCCTTCCTAAAATGCAATACTGTATTTTTAATATCAGTATCTCTATATCCCACACAAACAAAGATGCTAACAAAGGCAAAACCAAATATTCTATTTTTTCTTACTTGCTTCCTTCCCAAAAGCCACAACTGTTCTTGTAACTCAGATCACGGGATGAAGAATCTGCCCAGCTCCTTCCAAGATGGAAAATAGCTGCACTCAGACCTGCTGCGTTCAAACTGTGCAGCACTACAGAAAGATTTATATTGCTCCTATGAGAGCTTTGTTTTGATTTAAAATTAGTTTCATTTCCTTTCTCTCAAATTCATAATGAAAGATTCCCTACCACAGCTCACTGCTATATATACATACCCACTTGCATGCAGCTGACCACCACCCATTTTCTCCATTCATAAGCTGGCAAGGAGAGGACAAAACACACCTTAACCCCCATCTATCAAAACTATACCATGTGTCTTCCACTGGTATCACGTCTTAACAGCTACATGCACACACGTGCATCATCCTTGTTTGTAGCAGGTGGTTGTCTAGATATGTTTCATCCTTCTGCATTGGGATGGGTAGAGCATATTCAAAATATCATTTCAGACCTCTTGCTTCAGCCCTACTAGCCACGCATCTGAGCAGGTCATCTACTGTTCGAACAGGTGACATCTACATCTCTGTTTTGAAATACTCCGAGAGATTCTTCACACTTGAACAGTGTTCAAAGGCTGTGGCAGATTTCAGATTCCCAGTGAAAGGTGGGTTTACACCCTAAAATCAGAAGGAACAAAAAGGGGATGAAATAAGGACAGAACACATTTTGTTTCATTTGTTACTATCCACATCAAATTGCACAAATGCTGAGGGAGGTGATTCATTCCGAACATGTAATAAATAATAATATGAGGAAAGGCTGAGGGAGTTGGGGCTCTTTAGCTTGGAGAAGAGGAGACTGAGAGGTGACCTATTAATGTTTATAAACATGCAAAGGGTGAGTGTCAGGAGGATGGAGACAAGCCCTTCTCAATGGCATCCACTGATAGGAAAAGGGGTAAGGGGTGTAAACTAGAACACAGGAGGTTTCACTTGAATATTACAAGGAACTTCTTTCCAGTGAGGGTGCCAGAGCCTGGAACAGGCTGCCCAGGGGTGTCGTGGAGTCTCCTTCTCTGGAGACGTTTTAAACCCACCTAAACGAGTTCCTGTGGGACTTGGTCTAGGTGATCCTGCTGCGGCANNNNCTTGGTCTAGGTGATCCTGCTGCGGCAATGGGGGGATTGGCCTAGATGAGGTTTCAATGTCCCTTCCAATCCCTAACAATCTGTGATTCTGTGAAATACATGCCCTGAAGGTACATACACACAAAGTACCCTTGAAAGAACTGAGAATGGCTGAGCCAGCCTCCTGGTGTCCATTATCAGGTGACCTGTTGATCTTCTCAGCAACACAGCAGTAATAGTGACTTCAGCTCCAGGGAAGGTGGTCTCATCCTCATGAACCAGATGGGAGAAAGGGAGCAAGAGTAAGGAGCTCCAGGGGGGGGGGGGAAAAAAAAAAAAAAAAAAAAAAAAAAACAGCAAAACCCNGAAAGAAAAGAAAAACTGCACAGTTGCTAACAGACATGCTACATATTACAAAACTAGGACCATCAGGACCCCTCTCAAAGAGCTTTAAGTTTATATTAAGCCTTAGTCAGGCAGGGGAAATGAAGCATTGCTAGAATATGATCCTGGACACTGCTTAGACCAGCTGCTGGATGGCAGTGGGAACATGGAGGGCTGCCTTTTGTACATGCAATTTCTAGGCACAGAAGATAGGGGCACAAAACATAACTCTTAGAGTTTTCTGGCTACACGCCAGCATCTGGAAGAGGACTGTTGTCTCCAGGAGACTTCACGATCCCTTAGTCTCCAGCAAACATCTTAAAAGAGTCAACAGGTTGGGGTTTTCGGTTGCTCCCTGAAGTTTTCCCAAGCTTTGCATCATCTCTGCTATACCCTGTCCTGTGAGGTTTGGGCTTGCACAGAAATCACAGCACATGAAACTGACTCTAGCCTAACTAGTGTACCCTGCGTTACAACTGGGGTTGCCCAGGGGATCTTCCATCACCTTTTCTATTAAAGTCTGGAAAGATGACTTGTCTGCTACAAGGTACACTATCCTGGATATCACAAACACAACCCTGAAGTTTAACTTCGCAAGGCCCCATGTAACCAAATTCCTGCTCCATCTCACGGCAGAGGGACTTCCCACTCTAGACTTTACTGTCTCTGCCTCTCTTGTTCAGGCTGGGTCCCCACAACTGCCTTTAGCTGTCTCTTGGTTTGGGTTTGAACTTGGCTCATTCTTGAAGCCACTCAGATGGAAATGGGAAGAAGTTTCCTGTTTAGTAATGACGGCAAAGATCTGTCAGATCAGAACAAGATGTGAATGGACAAACACGTCCAAGTGTTCTAAATGTGTCCCAATCCTTCTGAACGTGTTACATTCTTTTGGCTTATCTATTTTCACATATACCCTCTTTCCCACCTCTCTGTCCTCAAGGATATCTGGACATGCTGTATTTTGTCTTTCCAGCAGCAGCTCCTTGAAGCTACAGACACACAACTGCCATGTGGATGTTACAGCAAGGGTGAGCCTCAGTTCAAAACACACCCATGATGACATCAAAACCCAGTCTCCTGTAGGTAGGGCGTGCACTGGGCCTCCCAGCTCCCACCACAGACAGTGAATCACCTCTCAGTACAGCCCGAGGAGCTCAGGAAACCACTCGCCACTGAGCGCTCACTGTGACTACTCAAAGTGAGCTGAGTCACTTTCCAAGCTTCATGGGACTGTCCAAAGCAGATCTCCACTAACCGTAACAGGAGCTCAGATGCCCACCACACTCCTTGACATTGCTTTAATCTCACACAGAGTCTCCTGCCTGTTCTCAGACCCATGGCAATGACATACAGGTGCGTGCTCTTTGCTTAACATGTGTATGCAACATCACCATAATTAAATCAGTGCAAGTTCTATGTCTGGCCATGACTTAAGCATGCATTCCCTCTTTGCATCATTCTAAGGTAAAAATGAAGGATTTTGGTTTGTGGTTTTGGTTTGGTTTGTGGTTTGTCGGGGTTTTTTCCACAAAAGGTTTTTTTTCCCCTCCGCTAATTCAGTAGTGTCCCCTCAATGTTTTCTTATTCCTCAGGCAATGCTTTTGGAAACTGAGCAAACCGTAAACACTGAGATACTGTTATCTTTGTCCAAGACAAAGTTGGAAAGCTTTTAAGTTGGCCAAATATACATCACATTGAATCACACTCAATTAACCTAATCAAATACTTCTCTAATGAAAACATACATTTCTGGGCTGGCAGTTTCTGACTCAACCACAATTCATTCAACATTAAGGAAAAACCATTAGAAAAACCATCTGTTCTCTTCAAACAGAGCAGCTATTTTTACCTTCACGATGAGTCCAAGTAATTATAAAACAAGTGGAGTGGGTTTCAAAAGGAAGAACAAGAAGACAGGGCAAGGCAGCTGCTACCTTGTGATTACCATGTCCAAACACATTGCCAGCTGTGTGCAGTTCAGGTTTTATACTCCTCACCCTGCTATACATCACGTAACCTATTGCCATCCCATTAGCTGAAGCTGCACGGTAGGGAGGTGCAGGGGTTACAGGGCAAAGGAGTGAGATTTGATGAATGAATATTTACATTTCAAAATCGAACGCCAACGGAATCCTAAAGTTAAACTCCTCAGAAAAAGGATGACTCTCTCCGAGGAAATCAGTGACAGTGTCCCACGCAAGCGCTATTTTTAAGTGCCAAATTCAAAACTGCGGTCCTCAAAACCATCAGTCAGATGACACCTAATCCGAGGGGATCTGACATTTTTTGCATTAAAATTCCCCAGGCACCCACCTGCTCTTAGAAACCATGACAGCATTAACCAAATCAGCACAACTCCCTCGAACCTCATCCTTCCCATATCCCAGAAGACAGAAACTTCTGCCTACGTTTGCTGACGAGCTTATCTATTACCGAAGAGATAAAGCATCAAGTAAGATCAAGTGGGCAGCACCTTCCCTCCAGCAGTTGGAAGGCAACAGATACATGACAGGACATCCTGAGTGAAAGTCCTAGGTTTGCCTAGGAGGATCTCAATCCCAGCAACCACATTGCCCTACCCTGCAGACTCCTCCTGGAGCAGAGTAACTCCCAGTACGCCCTGCTGAAACTGCTCCATTTAAACGCTCGATGGACCAAAGAGAAATGTCAAAGGAGCACAACTCCATCCTGCACTACTGAGTAACCTGACACAAGGTAATCCTGACTTCTTGCTTGTGCCCCAGCGGCTGCTGATGCTAACCCCTGAGAACACATGCAACAGTTCAGAAGCCTGAGGGTTCCTCTTTCCAGTCTGAAAAAGAGGTACATCTCCACACTATGGTTCTCCACATTTCAAATTGACTGCCTTGAAGAGATTCACGCTCAGGCTGCCAGCTGTAGGGTTTCCCATTGGGACACCTGGCTCATCACTGGATCCGTGTGACTATTCCGTTTATGGTCTGACAAGAGCTTGTCGTGGATCTTGCTGCAGCATCTAGAATGGAAACATTCCTCCGGTGTCTCCAAACTTGTGAGTACACCAAGCACAACTAATTGTCTGTTGCCCCAAACTTTGGAACCATCCACTCAGGGACTTAATGATGCAAATGAACTCAAGAATCATAGAATGGTTTGGGNATAGACACAGAAATATTTGAAAACCAAAGGTAGGCAGAGTAAAGGTCAATGAGTCCATCAGGACATGTGCTCTTTGAGACTTGAAACCAGTGATTTTTCAACGTTAGCTTACAGGCTTGGGAGGCCTGGGTCTTGTTTTTGGAGCATGTAGCAACACTGTCACCTCGACCTGCTCATAGGACTTGATGTATATCATTCAGACACACTTAAACCGATTTTCAGAGTGGCAAGGAACAGCACATCTCCTGTCTCCTCTGCCCCTCTTGACCTTGGCAGCACACACTACAGCATGACCCTGCGACAAAGAGGAAATCTACGAGGAGCATGAAACCAGAACAGATCAAGAGAGTTGAGTTGTATCAGCATGGCCAGTCAAACCATCAGTTTGAGGACTCCTCCATTTGTCTTCACTAAATTATGACTTCATGAAATCATTTTCTTCACTAAATTATGACTCTTTGGTCATTTTGAAGCATTTTGCCATTTTGGACAAAATAGATCATGTGGCGAGTCATAGGGTTTCTAGGTAATGAAAAAGGTGGGAGGTTGCCAGTATTTGGACTAAAATGAGAGGATCATCAGATACAAACAGTTGAGACTCTGTAACTGAGCGGTGGGATTACTACATTCCCACCCATGAAGTGCCCCTTGCTATGGCTCTCTGTGACATGAGGTGTATGGTTCTCAGTTGCATGAAAATTCTGGCCTGTGGTTCTTGGAGCCAGGCAGGTCGAGCGCCCTTGATACACAGCGTCATGAATAGCACAGACAGAAGAGCCTGCAGGCTGTCAGATCCCTCATTGTGGACTGCCTAAAAAACATGGCAGAGCTTCCCAACTTAGATTATGGAAATGAGAACAGACATTAATTCATTTACAAACTGCCTCCTGACTTCAGCATCATGAAATGCACTCTGTTTCCACTGAAAAGCCTGTGATACACCACACAACCACACAAAATCCAAATTAAGGGGGGAAGGTTTATTAATTTTATACTGAAATGCAGGTAACGAATCAAGTAATTCGAACTGCAGAACAAAACTCAAAGCACTGCTGCAAAACGCTGTGAGCATTTATACATCTCATCTATTACCACTTCAGTAAAACCTTAAGAATTTACTTTCAAGTACCGCAACAGAACTGCCCAGACTCGTTTCTCAGCAGAGCTCTCTCCCCGCACAGTCGTATCACCCATGCGAGGACCAATGAATATAACTGGAGGGTCAAAGATACAGAACTTCTAAAGTCATTTTTGAAATTGGAAAATAAAATAACTAGTAACTATAACCATGCTTCACGGAGCAGTCACGCTTTTTTAAAGTACTGTTTAAATGCAACTATCAAGTTCACCAACTAAAATCCAACCCTTCATCGAACAATAATAGGTATTTTACCTAAACATGTGGATCCTGACAAGGTGAGAATCTCAGCTGCTATAATAAATAACTTTCTAGTCCCTGTGGTAATGAAAAAGATGCCTTCTTTCCTTTCATCTGCTCCTCTGGAAACAAACTCAGAGGATTTCAAGTGCTGCAAAACAAGTAAGAGAACAAAACCTTTCCACATATTAAACATTTTGAGAATGACTTTCACGGCAACCGCATTGCTCTTCAGGGTTGACTCCAAGTTTTAAGCACAAAGCATAACCATAGCATGTTATGCAAAATGGGCTTCAAACAAGCAAAGCTTCTTAAGTACTTTCAACAAAAGTTATTCCTAGACAATGTTAGTTCCAAAGAGTCCCTAGGAAACAAAAGAGAAGAAATACCCACTCTAGAAGAGATAGAACCTCTCTGCTGTTGCTAAATAAAAAGTTTTAGGCTCACTTTGTCCAGTACAAAAGAGTACCTAAAAAAACCCACCCAAAATCAACCAAATAAAACCAAAAACAACCCACCCCCCAACCTTGATGTAAGCAAACCACTACAGCTCCTCAGAAACTCACTGGGAAATCCTGAGTTCCAGATACTCTAACTCAGAGTTCTAATACGTGACAAAAATATTCCAACTTGTCTTTCATGTCAGAGAAAGACAAGCCTCCTTCAAATAGAACTCCTGAGCTAACATATTCCAAATTGACTCAAGCGGTCATTTTACTACTGTGGGGATATTTCTGAACTTTCCTGAGATGTTTCACGCTGCCAGAGAATCCTGCTCCCCAGTTTTGAGGCTCGTCCCATCCTAGAAAGTCTCACGAGTGCAAATCCCCAGAAATAATTCTCATAAATTGGGCCAAGTGATTATTTTTTTTTTCCATTTATTCGCGACAACTCAAACATTAAACAACACAGTTACTTGGTGTGGAGATGCATGTAAAGATACTATGGGAAACAAGATTTATAACCACCCCTCCCTTAGTCCAGTCCATGGGCAAGACTCTCCCCGCTAGTTTCATCAAAGGAGACCTTTGCTGGCAGAAGCCAGTATTTGTTTTCAACTAAGGCCTCTGTTCAGCTCAGCATCTGTTCTCTGCCCCCCACTCCTTCCGTGGTTTCCTCCAATTTACAACCTCAGAACTTGGGAAACCACATTATAAGACGTTCCTAGAGTGGAACTCTCTATTGACACGTAGTTTTAATAAAACCTGTGTTTCTGGAGCATGGCTAGAGTCTTCTACTAATGACTGTCCTGGCTCTTGGTAACTGATAATTTGTTATCAATCGTGAAAAAACTCTTTTCCCCTCCACCCAGCAGGCCAGCAATGTCAGTGCTTAACTTCATTCTGCACTGCAAAGCACACCTCGTCCAAACATCCCATGCACAAGCAGCAATTTATACCGACAACTAAGAGTGGCTGTGTGTAGTTCACTCCTAGCTCTCAAGAGGGGGAAATACAGAAGTGACTCAGTGACAACTCACTGCAAAACCATTACAGCGCTTCGTCTAAAACCACTAAATCACCACCAAAGCCCTTGAGAGACAGGCTTAAGGAAGCAGTTTTATCATATCAGCAGCCAAGTACACAGATGCCGCAAGCAATGAGGTATTCTAGTCGCATTTTTGATTCTTAAGTAGTCCATTAAAGAGCAAGGGTCATCATATCTCAGCAAAACATAGATCTTGTAAAGCTCTAGAGATCTCTGTATCGGGAACTGCAACCCTACCTGAAATCCCAGCACACAGAGGTGAAGAGCAAACACTGCAAATCCCCTTTGGATGCTGCCACTGCTTCCAGATGGTGTGTGAAAGGCAGAGCTCAGCAGGACTCTGGCCCTCTCTCTGCTTCCCAGGTGAGCCAGGCACAGCACACATGCATCTCTCCAAGAACCAGGGCTGTGTGTTAATTAATTAATCAATAATTCGCTTTAGCAGTTCGAACAGCACAAACGATTGGAACAGCCTGCAATGAGCAAACCAGGCGAATGCTGCAGAAAGGGAACGACCGCAAGGCAGCCACAGATCTTTGTGCCCCTGGCCAAGGAACTGCCACCTTCTTCTGGGTCTGTGTTTGTTTGCAGTGCTTGTGGCCTCAACTCACTGCTCCTGAGACTTAACAAAAGTAAATGCTGAGAAAGAGGAAAAAAGCCTATTACAAATTGTCTGTTGCAGACAACAACTGCAAGAGCCCAGTAATTACCTCTGAACAGTGGCTGAAATGCCCATCTTCTGACCAAATTCACAACACCAGCAGGAATCCGCAGTGTGCAGCCGCCCTCTACTGCAGAATTCCCCCACACACCTGAAGAGACAATGCTTAGGAAAAGAGAAAGTACCACATCAAAGAGCAAGAAATTCTTTTCGAAATCTCTTTTCTTTCAGTCACAGTGAGATACCACAAAGGGCTGAGTAGATCTGTGTAAAAATTACTGGGGTTTTGGTTCACTCGCCAGACATTTTTGTTTCAACTGCGCAAGCACTTGGTTTTCAGGATGATGCGATGAGAGATGTTTGGGGGAATATTTTTCTTTTTAATTGATGTACATTATCTGAATATGCTCTCTAGACACTTCTGAGATGTAAATCACGTCCTGATTTTCCACGTTCTCAAAAGAAGTGCTTAAGCGTTTCAAAACTCTTTTTTTGACCGAAATAAGTAGTTTGGGCATCTGCAACGTTGCATTTTTTTAAAAGAACAGCCACCTGAATGCATGCCTGCCAGCTGCAGGAATAAGCACTATCCACCAGTTTCCAGATGCTTTCAAACTCTATCAAAACCAACGAAGGCTAATTAAGGCTGACCTTCCGCTCCGTGGAGAAACCCAGTATCTAGTACGTTTGAGTCACAAAACCTCGATAATAATATAGGTAATAATAATATCTAGCTTAGACATACATAACACATTTCATTACAGAGCACTACAGAAATGGCAAAGGCAAATATGTGCAGGGAGGGGAAGCAAAATGACACGGTCTCTGAAGAAGTCAGCAGCAGAGCAAGGACTGATGCCCAGCACAAGTAACAGCCATGCATGGGGCCAAGAGAGACAGGAAAGGTACGTGTGAAATGGAGGGGTCAGAAAGGCGAGAGATACCCTAAGGGAGAAAATAAACCAGCCGCATTTCATCTTCACCCTTCCCCAGTGCCCTCCAAACCCCCTGCACTCCTCTCACCAGGAGCTTTCACCAGGGAGCACCGTACGATTTATTCCACACCAGAACTCAGGACTGTGAATGAAAAGATGCCACCCAGCTGTTCCCCACACGCATGCAGTACAGCTGAGATTCCACAAGCAGAGGAAGAAACAAGTGTGATTTTGTGTTTGTATATGGAGAGCGGGCTCTGTGATACCCTTCCAACACCCTTTCTTCAGCCAACACCCTGTCTATATCCTCCTTGACCTGTCAGTTGACTCTGACACAATTATACACTTTATTCTTGAAATCATATTCTCTCTTGCCTTATGCAACCCTCCTTTCACACCTCCAACTGCTCCTTTGCATGATCTTCCCATCCTCATCCTCCTCCTCTCCATCTCCCTGAGCGTCCCAGTCTTTGTTTTTCTCCCCTTTCAGTTTACTTCCAGTCTCAACTTCTACTTCTTGTTCACAGCCTACAGTCCGGCCTCCGTTCCCAGCTTATCTTTCTGTCCACACTGGATCTTGGTACATCTTTCCGATGCTCTTGCCGTGTATCTTGTGAACCAGCTGAAACTGCAACAGGGCTAAACGCATAGCTCCTAATCTCGTTTAGCCCAAAATCGGTACATCTTGGAGTATCACACAAAGGTCATTCCTCACTGCCTTAACCAAGCCTTGGTCACACTGCTGACGGGTAACATTGCTGTTGGCAATTTTAACCAGCTGTTTACTTATTTAACCCTTCAGCACGAACCCAGTCTATCTTACATATAAAAAAGAAGACATCCTGACTGATTAAAACAGGTCTAAATGGATTTGTTTGCAGCCACAGCAATAGGCTGAGCAGATCAATATCAGATAAAGAGTCGACAACTACATGCTCCTCTGATTGGGAATTCGTCTCCCAAAACTACACGAAGAGCAGTCAGTGCAGAGTGTTTAAATAGCAACTAACTGCACCGGTTTGTAGAGTTAGTGTCTTCCCAGCCCCACGACAGATTATATTCAAGTCCTCGCCAAATAATTGATCGAGCTTTCTCAGTGCACAATCAAAGCCATCAGCAACAGATCATACAAATGGGAAGTGAACACGAGGTCTGCTTAATGACTGCTTAACCCCACCGATCATGACATCAACCTAGCTAAGGATACACGAGGCCGCTTTTCAAAATAAAGCCGCATGACGTGTTTAGATAACATCCCCTGATAATAACGACTACTCCTATTTACATAAAAGTAGTCTCTACAGCTGAGCAGCACCATGGGAGGATTTAACCAGGCCAGATGGTGCACACTTGTTTCCCATGTGTCGGGAACCAAAAGAACACTTCAAGAAAGTAACACGCAATAAGCATTACGGACTACTGCAGATGGGTCCCTCAGGAAGCGCTGGCATCATTACTTCAAGCAAAGGCAAGGCACAGCGCTTCATTTTACAAACTGACACAGCTCGCAGCACTCTCACTGCTGCAGTGCTTCCAGCACGGGGCCCCAGCGCTTCCACAGACACACCACCACACACTCAAGACTTCCTCCTTAATTGCCCATCTGCACTGAACAGGATCTGTTTCATAGTGACCTAAGCATACTAAAATCAGTGCTAGAGCCATCAGCAGCAAGGCTCTGGGGACAGATTTGATTTAAGGTGCCCCACATGCTCAAAAATGTTTGGTTTGGCACCTGACTTGTGTATTCAAACCTCTAGAAATATTTTTTTTTTTAAGCCTGGCTCTAGAGTCCACAAGCCCAGCAGCTCTTTAGCTTTTATTCTGCCAAAGAAGAAACACTGCCTCTATCTCTGTAACTGCATCCCAGTCCTGCAGCTGAAGCACTCCCCATCCTCACCTCCCAGACATTATAAAGTTGCTTATCTCTGTGAATATTAAAGCCCCAAACAAATTATCCTCAGAGGCAGCGTCCCTGGAGAATACCTCCACTTGAATCTAACCAGGAAGGAAACAGATTTATAATGTTCTCCGATTTATTTTGCAAGTTATTTTGAAGTCTGACGACACATTTGAATGTTTTCTCATGGGGACAGGTGCCTAAGCACAAATACAAGCTCTGTATAAAGTAACCTTTACGCATATTCAGAAAAGAACATACAATTGCAATTCAACATTTTCCACAAACCAGGCATTTTTCAGGTTTGCTTTCAACACAGCCAGATGTGATGCAGTTCTATTACTAGCAAGAATTTAAACAACGCTACGTCAGAATGAAACGAGAGGTAACACACACAAAAATAATAATCAAAAAGAATCCAACAGCTCTGATTATTTCCCAATAGCAGGTTTTTCATTCTCACCAGTGTGGCAGTATTCAAGAAAGCCTTTCAATGGTTATGTGCAATTTTATAGTGAGGTGTCAAGCACAGACTCACAGAATGGTTTGGGTTGGAAGGGACCTCTAAAGCTCATCTAGTCCAACTTCCCTGCAGTGAGCAGGGACATCCTCAACTAGAGCAGGTTGCTTAGAGCCTTGTTGAGCCTCACCTTGAATGTCTCTAGGGACAGAGCCTCAACTACCTTCCCGGTAGTTCACTACCTGTCCGTTGTTCACTACCCTCATGGAAAAGAGCTGGTTCCTAACATCCAATCTAAATCTACTCTTCTCTAGTTTAAAATCATTGCCCCTCGTCCTTTTACTCCAGACCTTTGTAAACAGGTGGAGGTAATTCCCACAGGCAATGGGCTCACAAGAACAGCCGAGTCACAGCCTGAGGCAAAAGACCCCTACAACCACAGCTTACTGCCAAAACAACTCCCCCAGGGTCCTTCCTCCCTGAGCAACTCAGGATCACACTTTACAGGAGACAGAGCTCGCTCCGCTGTGATGCCCTGAGAAAACACAGTACTGAGGGACCAGCCTTGCCACAAAACAGTCTCACCTGCACCTGAGAGACGCTGAACTGCAGTAAGTACACAGACCACACGCCAGGCACGCTAACTCCTAACACCACCATGCAAATCCAAGCCCCACATCTTCATGCCACCCAGAAAGACACGAGAAGCTAATTCACAAGACTTTGCAGTGCTGTTGGTGAATTACTGACTCCTTTCTTTAAAGAATCATCTACTGGACTTGCCTGTATTTTCAGATTACCGAGAGCTAAGAAAACAAGAGCGTCCCCTGGACTGCTACATCAGAACCACATCCCCTTCCTAGCATCTCCTTTAAGGGGAATCATTCACTGAGGATTCAGTTACTGTGCCTGGGATCTTATTACCACGCTAGTAAGTATTAGTGCCACATTACATCACTGTGAGACCCATGTACATGAAGTGATACAAATACACGGGTACAGATTGCTTAATTAAGAGATTGTTCAAACGACCAACAGACCTTTAGCAGAGTGTAGCTGCCTTTGGATGCAGTACAAACAGCACTCTCATCCATGCAATGAGCAGCGGTGCTGATGTGAAACGTGGTTAAGCTCCGACACCGCAGACCCGTGGTAAAGAACTTGGGCATCTCCACACTGCTGCTGGTTTCTCCACACATCCTAAGACAGGAAAAAGAAAACCCAAATACAATGACTGGAAGTTTCAAATGAAAGCTAATACATGTCCAGATTTTAAAGATTACTCTGAACAGTCAGATGTACATCCCCTCTTTTAAATATATTCTCTTGGGAGGTTTTTAACTTAAAAATGTACAGAATGCAGTTAGTACTATGAGGATACCATAGAATCATGTGCATTGGAAGAGACCTTTAGGATCACCAAGTCCAATCATTAACCCAGCACTGCCAGGATGCCGCTAAACCACATCCCGCAGCACCACATCTACATGTCTTTCAAAAGTCCTCAAGGGATGGGGACTCCACCACCAACCCAGGCAGCCTGTTTCAATGTTTGACAACCCTTTCATAGAAGAAACTCCTTTTAATGTCAAATCTAAACCTCCTCTGGCACAACCTGAAGTCATTTCCTCTTGTCCTGCTGCTTCTTACTTGGGATAAGAGATCAGCTCCTACCTCACCACAACCTCCTTTCAGGTAGTTGTAGAGAGCAAGAAGTCTTTTTTTTCCTACAGGTTCAACAACCTCAGGTCCCTCAGCTGTTCCTCACCAGACTCCAGCTCTAGACCCTTCACCAGCTTCACTGCCCTTCTCTGCACACACTCCAGCACCTCAGTGTCCTTCTTGGAGTGAGGGGCCCAAAACTGAACCCAGTATTCAAGATGCAGCCTCACCAGTGTCGAGTACAGGGCAACAATCCCTGTCCTAGTCCTTCCGGTCACACTATTTCTGATATAAATCAGGATGTCATTAGCCTTCATGGCCACCTCACACACTGGCTCATACTCAGCCAGCTGTCGACCAACACCCCCAGGTCCCTCTCTGCTGAGCAGCTCTCCAGTCACTCCTCCCTAAATCTGTAGCATTGTATGGGGTTGTTGCGACCCAAGTGCAGCACCCGGCACTTGGCTATGTTCAACTTGTCCAGGTCCCTCTGAAGAGCCTTCCTGCTCTCAAGTATATCTACACTCCCGCCCAGCTTCGTACCATCCTCAAACTTACTGAAGGTGCCCTCAATCTCCTCATCCAGATCACTGATAAAGATAGTAAACAGAAGTGGCCCCAACACTTAGCCCTGGGGGACAGCACTTGTGACTGGCCACTAGATGGATTTTACTTTGTTCACCACCACTCAGGGCCTGACCATCCAGCCAACTTTTTCACTCGGAAAAGTGGCTGCCTACCCAAGCCATGAGCAGCCACTTTTTCCAGGAAACCACAGTGGGAAACGGTGTCGAAGGGTTTACTAAAGTCTACACAGTCAACATCCACAGCCCTTCCCTCATCTGCTAGGTGGGTCATCTTGTCATAGAAGGAGATCAGGTTTGTCAAGCAGGACATGCCTTTCATAAACCCATGCTGGCTTGGCCTGATCATCTGGTTGTCCTCTATGTACCACGTGATGGCACTCAAGATGATCTGCTTCATAACCTTCCCCACAACCAAGGTCAAACTGACAGGTCTGTAGTTCCCCAGATCCTTCTTCTGCCATTCTGTTAGATGGGCATTGCATTTGCAAACCTCCAGTCAGCTGGGACCCCCCTGGTTAGCCACAACTGCTGGTAAATGATGGAAATTGGCTTGGTGAGCATTTCCACCAGCTCCTTCAGTACCCTTGGGTGTATCCCATCTGCCCCCAGAGACCTTGTGCATCTGAGTGGTATAGCAGGTCACTAACCATTTCTCCTTGGTTTATGGGGGCTTCACTGTGCTCCCCATCCCTGCCTGCCAGCTGAGGGAGCTGGGTAGCTGGAGAACAACTGGTCTTACTACTAAAGACTGAGGCACAGAAGGCATTATAGAATCATAGAATATTTAAGACTGGAAAAGACCTCTTGGATCATCGAGTCCAGCCTATGACCTACCACCACCACTCAGCTAAACTCTGCCACTAAGTGTGGCATCCAGTCTGTCCTTAAACACCTCCAGGGACGGTGACTCCACCACCTCCCTGGGCAGCCCATTCCAGTGTTTAATAACCCTTTCTGTGAGGAAGTGCCTCCGAATGTCCAACCTAAACCTCCCCTGGTGCTGCTTCAGGCTGCGCCCTCTTGTCCTGCCACAAATTGCCTGAGAGAAGAGCCCATTAGGGTACCTCAGCCTTTTCCTCATCCTTTGTCACTGTTTTCCCCTGCATCCAACAGAGGATGGAGATTCTCCTTAACCCTCCTTTTGTTGTTAATATATTTACAGAAACATTTTTATTGTCTTTTATGGCAGTAGCCAAATTAAGTTCCATTTAGGTTTTAGACCTTCGATTTTCTCCCTGCATAATCTCACGGCATCCTTGTAGTCCTCCTCAGTTGCCCTTCCTTTCTTCCAAAGGTCATAAAGTCTCTTTTCTTTTTTTTTCCCCCCCTGAGTTCTAGCCACAACACTTTGTTCAGCCAGGCTGGTCTTCTTCCCCACCAGCTTATGTTTCAGCACATGGGGACACCCTCTGCTCCTGAGCCTTTAACACCATTAGAAGTGTGTTCAAAGGATCCACAGTGCTCTTTAGCACCAACCTGAACCGTGTCCAAGCTGTACTCATTTCAAACTGGGTTAAAGCCAAAGTCACTGGAAACCAAACTTCCCCCACTTCTGATCCTTCAGCCAGCAGGAACCATGAATTATTTAACAATAAAAATCAGAGCAGTCTGCTGTAACAAATATCTCCAAGTACCTCAAGTCACCACCACCACATTTCCTGGCAGCCCAGAATCACAGAGGGAGAGAGATCCTCTGGCTACTATTGCCTTCTCCGAGGAACAGCTCTGATACAAGGACAGAAGCCGACTCTGCTTGAGCTATCAGGATGCCCCTGCTCCTCCCAAAGCTCCTCGATCAAGGAGAACCCCCAGTTCTGCCAATGGCGCCACTGCTCCAGGTAAGTACAAGGCAGGGTTGGCATCTTCTGAGGTGTCTGTTGGATTGTTCTGTTCAGCTTTACATCTAGATTTACCCACTTCAATAAAAATCATAATTTATCTCTAAGTGGAATTTAATACAAGCACACCAAGTCCAAGGAACGACAGCTTATTTATGTCAGTATCAGGCTTCTCTCCAGTCTTTTTTATTTCAGGTTTCTCTCCAGTCTTTTTTACTACAGGTCATTATTTCCTCAATGAAAACACTTCGTAACTTTTAAACAGACGAGGAATTAACTGTTAGATGTGCTCACCAAGATTAGATACTGCAAGACACCACGTAACTTAATGAACACAAAGCACACCTGTAGCTTCGAAAGCAGGACACCCCAGAGCAAATGTCTCAGCTCTACCAGACCAGATGACCAAGGCAGAGATACAGAGAAGGATAGGAAAAAAAGAAGTAGTTTTCCAGATCTGGAGTGCCACGTGAAACAAGCGGCAGTGCAAGATACTCCAAAGCCTCTGGACCAAGTCAGATGAGTTTAGCAAGGTTTATCAGCTTGGGTCTCACTGCGGCCCCAGGACTGCAACACATGAAAGGAACCACATGGAACAGAAACCGACGAAGTGCAAATATTTACAACTTTCTCTAGCAAAGCTCAGCTATACAAGAAGGCTGGGAACTGACAATGCACACCAAAGCTTCAGCAGCTGAACTGTAAGATGATGAGCGTCTCCAGGTTGCCTTCTTACGCTGAAAATCAGTGTATTAGCACTCTGCCATTGCAGCGATCAACGCGCTAACTTTACTTCATGGTGAATCCCACCCGTTATATTTGTTACGCTTAAGAGGAGTTAACGTACAGCATCGTAAGTAACTCCGTAGTGTTCTGTTTGCTGCTCTCTTAGTCCAATCTCTGCACGCTTACAGTGAGAGGAAATAAAATAGTGTAATATGAATTACTTAAAATAATAGAAAGAAATTCCTCAAATTCCTCTTCACTCGACAGAACACCAGCATTCTGGGTGCCCACGTCTGACCTCAGAGCTACAACCTACGAAATGAAATCTCACTCAGTGCTCTTCTCACCCCTGGTACTATCCCAGGCTGAGAGAGCTCATCCACACCGCTGATCCAAGCACTTTGTACACCAGCACAGGGTCAGGGTTATAGAAGCTTAGCTGTCCCCAAGTACTGATCGCACTCCCAGAAGAAGCGCTGAACAACTCCACTTCACATCAGCCTGGATCTTGCCTGAGATGATCCTCTTTTAGGGACACAGCCTCGAAAGAAAACGAGGAACAGCAGTTGCAAGTGAACATCAGCAAATGGCAAAAGGGAGAGAAATGACACCCCATTAAGACCAAACTTTTTGAAAAGCTCAAGCCTAGGGTTTTGTTCCTGAGAGCTTACAAACTGCTACATGCCATCCTGACAGCTCGTAAAGGTTCATATAATTATTTTCGCCCCAACCTGGCAAAAGACTGGCAAAGTCAAAGTAGCAACCTGCACTAACTGTTGGTGTTTCCACAATAAAACAGGAGGAGTCTGCCAGGACCGTGGCTAACAGCAGCAGTTCAGGTTTTAACTCACCAGTGCTGTGATCTGAAATATTAATCAGAGCAGTGGAACAGGTTGCCCAGGGGCATTGTGGAGTCTCCTTCTCTGGAGATGTTTAAAACCCACCTGGATGAGTTTCTGTGCAACTTGGTCTAGGTGATCCTGCTCCGGTGGGGGAATTGGACTAGATGATCTTTCGAGGTCCCTTCCAATCCCTAACATTCTGCGATTAAGAAAAATACCTGCCCTTTGAGTAGCAGCACCACTACCGCAGCCAAGACCTAAGCCAGGGCGGTACATGTCATCGGTCGACTGCTTAACCCATCAAAAACCAGCAGGCGATCATCCCGAAAATATGTTTAAAGGGCGCTTAGATGAGGCGTTAGGGCATATGGTTTAGGGGTGAATTTTGCAGAATGGGGCTAGCAGCTGGACTCAGTGATCCCAAGGGTCTTTTCCAGCCTCAAAGATTCTAGGATTCTATGAAAATCATTTGCATCATAGCGTGGCCCAAAAAACCCAACAACCCCAAATCTCTCAGCCACAGACCAGTCCCCCACCATCACAAGACCACCTGCGCTTCGCTAGTATGCTAACACCAGGCTTCCTTATTCCTTTATTCCCCTCAGTTTTCGTGTCTGTGCCCATCTCTCCCCGTGGGGAGGGCAGAGGCAGCAGAGGCAGCAGACCCCACCACCACCATCCCGGGTGGCATGAGGAGCGGGCAGAGGACAGACAGACAGACACCCCACAGACCCCGCTTCCAGGGGAAGCAGGGACCGTTTGTTCACCCTCCGCTCCCCATTCCCTTCCCCCCCTGCCGAGGCCAAGCCCCTCTCGCCCCTCAGGGCAGGGCC